>JAUTBW010114036.1:0-15172 GCA_032361425.1 Peltospira smaragdina | reverse complement strand
GTGGAAGAGAGGAGGGTGTAGTGGCCTTACACCTACCCACTGAGTCCATAGAAACTCGCTCTGGGATATGAACCCAGCACCTACCAGCCTTATTTTGCACACCAACGGTTTAGACCACTATGCCATCGAGGCCGGTGAACCAGTGCTCAGCTGTGAGCCTATCTGTTATCCTATACGTTGGACAATACTTGTGTTTCAAGTACATCATTAAAGTACATCATACTTTGGGGGAATCAGAAAAACCATCGAGATACATAGTTAGCTCTATGGCCAAACGTAACCTGCCATTGTAACTCACCAACAACTGTGGGCTCAAGATCTACGAACACTGCCCGGGGTACGTGTTTCCCTGCTCCGGTCTCACTGAAGAACGTGCAGAAGGAGTCGTCACCTCCTCCAATAGTCTTGTCGCTTGGCATCTGACCATCGGGCTGAATGCCGTGTTCCAGGCAATACAGTTCCCAACAGGCATTGCCAATCTGCACGCCAGCTTGCCCAACGTGGATCGAGATACATTCACGCTACAGAAAATAAATAATAACAAACATATGACACAGATTTAGGACTATCTTTACATGTGTTACAGGTAATCGTTTGTATATAGGCCTATGCAATATTTTATTGTGTGTGTGTGTGTGTGTATGTGAGCTTTGAAGATTGTATTAAATTAAATCATTCAGCCTACTTTTTATTTAACATGAAGTTCTGGGGCTTTATTCAGAAAAGAGCATAGATTTACGTTTGGAACGTAATCTTAAAAGTACACTGTCTGGTATATGTTATTACAAAATCAAATTTTAAGTTCAAATACAAATAAAACTGCATTTTTAATTTACTCACGAACTGTTGCGTTTAACCTCTATTGTCAAATGCTTACTAAAACAGTGTAAACGAAATTCGCAATTACCTTACGAAGCAGATGCTTATGTTTAGTGGGGATCAATGCAAAAAGCGAGACGTCAGGTGATTGTTCATTTATATGCACAGAAGTTTCGAAGTGTTCTTTTTTTAATCTGACCAAGAGGTGTAGTGAATGCTGTGCACTATACAGTGTGATTTATACACATTTGGTAATTGGATTAACTGTTGTATATTACTATTATTAAAATTACGTTATCTATTTTACCATATTTTAACACTGGTTACTAATACAACTTATAAGCACTACAGTACCTGAATTACATTTGTTAGCCTTCACTATCAAGGGATATTGTCAAACGCTGGATACAGATTTCACCATTTTGTTGAAGTGAGACGGGTCCCCCTGTGAAAGAACATGTACTCACATAGAGCATTTGTGTATGACCTAGATAGTAATAGCAGCATAATGAGTCTGGTGTGGAGCATGCCAGTTAGGCATAACATGATTGGATCATCTTTTCTAAATATTTAAATAATAAAAATATTCTCGACATAGTAACTTTAACCTAAAATATTTCTAAGTAATATCTAATTATATGATTTAAGATATAGATGACTCCCATTTTTGAGTGTGTGACTGCCAAAATAAAACTCTGTGAGTCACGATGACTTGCATTTTCCAGAAGCTAAGTAGAACACTGTTCTTAGTGATGTTATTTAAGTTTGAAAGTGACGTGATGTGAAGCTGGGTTGCCGTGTTTCAGAGTGTGCCTGGCGTGATCGAGTGTCTGAAGATCATCACGAAGGACAACTCAAAGAGGATAGCCAAGTTCGCCTTCGACTACGCCATGAGACACAACAGAAAGAAGGTCACCGCTGTACACAAGGCTAACATCATGTGAGTTTTAAAATGAAAAATATTCACCCTACCCCAGTAAAAGATTGTCCCCCAAAAAGAGAAAAACTGAATTTACGCAGGTATTATGTGTCAAAGTGCACATTCTTTATTAATTTATCCCTTTTAAACTTTTTTTATAATTCATTTATTATTGTTATTATTATTATTCATTTTTATTATTTTATATATATTTTTTATTGTCTGAATAAAAAAAAAATGTATGTGCTCTATTTTAACTGGTGTATAGAAATAGAATGTTTTTACGACATTGTGATGTGGTCTGATTTTGAACATTTCGGATAAAAGTGAAGTGTGCTCAGTAGTTGTGATAGGTTAATGTTTTGTTGCAGGAAGCTAGGTGATGGTCTGTTTCTGCAGTGCTGTAGAGAAGTGGCAGAGATGTATCCAAAGATCGAGTTCGATTCCATGATCATTGACAACACGTGTATGCAGGTACAACTATCACAAAGTTTTGGGGTGTAGTTTTACATGATAATAAATTAATATTAAAATATTTCTCTCATTTTAAAAAATAAATTTAAATATTTTAAATTTCAGTACAGATAGACATAAATCCAAAATAATGTATCTAATAATAATAATAATTTAAATTTAACAATGCACTCAACACATTCGTGCATCTGGGGCCTTATTCATAAAGTGTATAGTTACGCTTTACACATAACATAACATTATGTCTGATCATTGGCTGTAAGTAGCATATTTGACGTCTTGGACCAGAGGTTAGACATAGACTTAGTTCTACATTTCAAATGTAAATTTACATAATTTTGTGAATAATACCCCAACATCGTAAAAATACAAATTAATAAGAAAAAATCCCTAGTAGGGATCAGTCTCGTATGTTGACGAGGTTGGTACATCCACCACTAAATAATGCACTGGGCACCTTGACAGTCTAGTGTTGAATGCTTATATAAAAATGTATCAGTCGGCATCATTTTGAGAAGGCTGATTGCCAAGGGTAAAATAGTAAACATTGACTGTTTTCCTTTCAGCTTGTGTCGAACCCTCACCAGTTTGATGTGATGGTGATGCCCAACCTGTATGGTCACATACTCGACAACCTGGGAGCCGGTCTGGTGGGTGGGGCGGGGGTTGTGCCCGGGGAGAGCTACAGCAAGGATGTGGCCATCTTTGAGCAGGTGAGCAGATCTTGACATCTGGTTTCTTATCACTAGATTACCTTTAAAAAAAAATATTATATTAAAAATTTTTAAAGTTATACTTGCATTTGAACTTAAAGTGTGATTTTACAACTTTTGGCCAGAATTATTTTTGATGTCGTTTTTTTTAAACTAATATTTAAAATGCATCACAACTTTTAAAATGTTTTTAGGGCAATAAACTATTTTTAAAAAGGACATAGCTCAGAGGTCGTTGTTATAATTATATATGATTGCAGGCTGCTAATTGGCAAGGATAGCCTATGTGGCGGTGGTAGGTGTCCCTACTCACTATCATGATGGACTATTACTGGTGTATGTCTGATACCATATGACTGGAAACAAATAGTGTTAAGTGCATCATTAAAACTAATTAAACATATTTCTCTGTATTAAAAAAAATAATATTTAGAACCCACCAATTAATTTTGGCATTTACCAGATTCACCACTCATGGATTTTAGAACCAGCTGTCGTTTAAATTCAGTTTGGATTATTTTCCTCTTGTTGTTATATTTGTGATTTTTATAAATTTAATTTCAAAAATTAAATTTTAGTACAGATAGAGAAATACTTAAATAATATATCTAATGTGTTGCAGGGTGCGCGTCACTCGTTTGGCGAGGCGGTGGGTAAAAACATCGCCAACCCGACGGCAGTGCTGCTGAGTGCATGCAACCTGCTGAACCACATCCACCTCGAGTACCACTGTCAGCTCATAGAGGACGCCGTGCACAAGGTCATCAAAGACGGCAAGGTATGCACAGATCCGAACAGTAGGTCACAGCATAGCACGCACTTAAAGACTTATAGGAACTGGAAAACAGAATGCCTTGTGTGTCAGTTGTGTTGCTTTATAATGAATGAGATGATGCATAAAACAAATCAGGATTCTGTAAGAATTGGAAAACGGATCTTGTGTTTCAGTTGTATTTCTGCAGAATGAGTGATATGGTATGCCTATTTCAGAAAAAGTGGAAAACAGAAAACCTTTTGTTTCATTGTATTGCTGTAGAATGAGTGAGTTGGTTCCAGTAAGTAAATGAAATAGAGGGTTGTATAAAAATGTATAAACAGAAACCTTATGTTTCAGTTACATGCATATATGC
This sequence comes from Peltospira smaragdina, assembly GCA_032361425.1. Taxonomy (NCBI): domain Eukaryota; kingdom Metazoa; phylum Mollusca; class Gastropoda; order Neomphalida; family Peltospiridae; genus Peltospira; species Peltospira smaragdina. Next base: position 11,117 of record JAUTBW010114036.1, on the reverse strand, counting down.
AGAATGACAAGATTGGATTGGGATTGAAAGATCTGTCTATAGAGCTACAAATTGAGAATTGATAACTTATATCTGGGTGTTTTATTTATTTATATTATTAAATTTGTGATCTTAGGTGCTTTCTTAACAACATTTAAGGAAGTGACATAACCTGTGGCTCATAATGAACTAGGGGTTTGGGTTCAGTCTTTGTTGTCAGTGAGCCACTAGGGATTTTTTCCAGTTAAAATACGTTCCTACACCAATATAACCATTATTTTTAAAATGTGTTGAGTGTGTCATTAATTTTTTTTCTTTCAAATAGATGCTTATAAAAGAAGTTATGCTACTCTTAAAAAGTGATGTATTAAAATTATTTTACACTGGATTTCGATCAGTAATCTTAGGCTATCGATTGTAACATCATTGTGTTTTGATCTGTATATGAATAAACCTAGTAACTGGTAAAGTGTTCATTAATAAATAAATAAGTAACCATTTGTATTTGGTCTTCCTCTTGCAGGTGCGTACCAAGGACATGGGAGGTTTTGCATCGACTACAGACATGACCAACGCTGTGATAGCAAACCTGGGCTAACAACACACACAGCTTGTAGCCCAACCTTGTGTTATATATTTATTTATTTATATCTGTGTTTTGAATCTCGATACTGACAGCCACTCACCGGAAATAAACACACGCAGGTATTAGAAGGTGCTCGTCTCTTCCACTCGAATTCAACAGTTGTATTCTCAAGAAAGTGTGTATCTAGTTTTACACAAATGTTTTATTGTTCTCTAGCTATAGCATCCTTTTGATATTAACACACAAGAAAAATCACACATCCAAAAGAAAGAAACATTTGGAGATTATAAACTGGAGGTTTAAAAATGTTTTAGAAGGAAGATTTTCGTCTTTTTAAGTGTGGTTGGACCTCACTTCTTTTACATCATTGTAAGCCTCGGCTAATTAAATATGAAATTTACTTATTGTTTTTTACCCGTACTTTTTTATTTTGCTCAGTGACACTGCACAATTTTGTACAGTCACCACTTGTGTATTCTTGTTTCAATCACTGGTTTTGGCAAATCTTGTTTCTAGTCATACTGGTGTTTTTGAGGAGTGCACAAAACATTTTGTATCTCGAATCAGCAACTTGATTACTCATCACATTTCATTTGCTTGCTAATCTCTCTATGGGAGTCTACATTTGATATAAATTTATATCAAGGATGTAAATAAAAAAAATTGCTGGTGGTTATTACATTTAGAAGTTAATTGTAAGAGAAGAATGAAAAAAAGAAGAAAAGATTTAGATGCAAATGTTAGTTTTTAGGATCAGTCTGATATCCCGACCTTGAATTGCAGTTAAGCCATCAAACTTGAGAAGTGTAATTCTGGGTTCACACCTTGGTACTGTCTCACCCAGAGTGATGTTAATGGCTATCTGGATGTAGTGCAAGTAGTGCAGCTAGACTGAACCCTCTCTGTACCAACACCAAGCCACTGCCCTGGATAGTATAATACCAACATATGTATTCATTACACTCTAAAGTTAATTTGTTTATATCCCAACAATGATGGAATAGAGAATTTTTTTATTTAATGTCACACTGAACACATTTTATTTATGATTATATTAGACATGTGGTTAAAGACCATTTTCGATAGTGAGAAAAGAAAGCCATTGCCATTTCTCTCCCTCCATTTTATTAATGGTTATATTGGTGTGAGAAACATTTTTATTACCTACAAGGTAAGAAATAAAGGACATATTTATTGTATGATTTCCCTCTTAGGAATGATTGGCTGTCATTAGCGTACACCTCATTCTAATTGGCTGGTAATTATGTATTTCTGAACACCTGTGGCATCTGATGTCACAACGTTGAGCATACTTTCACCGTTTTTATAAGATATAAATATTAGCTGGAATGTTTAATTGGCAGGCTAGTTTTATGGTAATAAATATAATATTACAATCGTGTCCATGAGACGATATTTAAGACACTCTTGCCTAAATTATCGCATTGCCCTTGCTCTTGCTCGGGAAATATGATAATTAAGGTACTCGTGTCATAAATATCGTCTGTCATGGACACTCGTATAATATCCTCTATTTATTAGAAAAAAACCTAGTGGTTACCTAACGGGGATCGATCTCAGATTGTTCGCATGACAGGCGGGTGCTAGGCTATTGAGGTGTCCGATCTTATATTTTAGTCAGTTTACAAGTATATATCTGAATTTACTTTTAAAATGAGTTTCAAACAATATTTTATTAGTCAAATGCTGAATTCTGTAGCTATTGCATATAACAATTAGCAGTGGCTAATTTGAGTAAAGTCAGGGATAGTCCCTACAACGTGTAAAACAATTTGGTGGTGTTACCAGTGTGGCTTTTGGAGATTCTTGTGTGAGCTGTGCTGTTGTAATGTTATGATGTACAGTTCTGATTAAACTGTAATGATTAGCTAAATTTGTGTATGTAAATATTGGACATTTGTCAGACTGTAAATATGTCTATATTGTAATTTTGTACATTTGAAATAAATGTGATTGGTAACTTTTTAATTTATTTGTTATTGTATGAAGAAAACGTAGCAGATTTTTTTTTATCATGGTAAATTACCATAAATTAATATGTTAAGTGCACTATTCTCCTACATTCTTCTGTAACACACTTAGTTTTATCAAAATACTTTTACGAATATTAAAATTTGAAAACCTAACTGGTTAATTGACAGGCATCAATTTCAGGCTGCCTTTGCAGCAGGTGGTTGTTAATCCCACTGCATTAAAACTGTGTTCCACAGTGTCCCACTGCATTAAAACTGTGTTCCACAGTGCTACATAAGTGTTCCATTAGAAACCACAGCTTATCAATGTCCTGAATGCACCATTAATTACACACACCTTGCATTTATGAAAATAAACTCAAAAAAAGGCTGATTGTGATATTAAATAAAGACATTTTATTATTTCTTTCACAATCACAAAACATTGCATAATGACATTTTAAACATGTTATAATAATATCTGTTGTTTAAAAACACCTGGTGTCGTAAATACAATATTATTGTGCCTGGAAGTGGTACAAAAACAAAAACAAAAAGTTATAAAATACTTGTCACATGTCCCTGTCAAAAATATCTTAATTTAAATAAACGTAAAATATGTCCTACAATATCTGAAAATGAATTAATGAATTTTGTTTTTATTATATTCGGTTAAAATGTCATTTAAAAGATACATGGTTTGTTAGGAGACGGATTTCTTTTATTATTTTATTTATAAGTAGGGCCTGTTAGTTGGGGGGTTTTCAAGATGCAAGATGTGAAAAAAAGTTGCTCTGACCTTGGAAAATATTCAGATCTTTATAGTTTTATAAATGGTTCGAGAAATAACCAAAGTAATGATTTTCAAATAACATGTTAACACATACACTATAATTTATTATTTTTAATTTGAAAAAATAAAAGAAGACCATTTAAATTTAGTATTATACTAGTATATAGGTTTTAGTAACTGAAAGGTAAAAGGAACTTGCACATTTATTTATATGTACCTATGTGACATAACAGTATGGACTAACATACAAAAGGCAAAGAAATTATACGTATACTGAATGTTATGTGATACAAAATACTGAAGGATGAGATTTCAGTTATTACAACTGAACATAGACCTACTTATTACATGTTTTAGAAGTAACTTCAGCAGTTAGTGCTTAAAACTGGTGAGAAACACTGAACATTATCTTTTTCTCTGATTACTAATGGTTGTGTTATACCGAAAATTTAAGTACATGCTTTTATAATCTGCACAATACAGCTATTTCAGCTGGCTATAAACAGTATATCTGATCTTATGCTTATCACATTACTTTTAAATTGTGATTTCATATTAGTGAAAATGGAAAGTATCTAAAGTCTATTTACTTTGGAGAGCAGGAAGAGAAAATATTCATTTTGTGGTAAACTGCCAAGTGAAAAAATTAGATTGCACATAATCATTTTTAAAAGGAATTTACTTGATGTGGTGCAAGTAATAAATATATAACATTTGATTAAGTATGGGAGCTTATAATATACTTTTGTTTATATACTTTAAAATCAATTTGAGGTGATATCCACATTAATTACTGGTCACTTGAAAATATATTCCATATTCTAGACTAATTAAAAAAATAATGTGTTACCGCTTTCTTTTGTTGCTCCCCAATGTAAAACCTGCTTTAATGCTTAATGAATGTTTGATTCTGATATTGAAAATAAACTTAGGGGAGTTACAAATGGTTGGGAAATGTTTTAAAAGCCAAAGTAGCTTATCATATAATGTGACACATCATCAATGTGGTGAAAACAGCCTAAATATTTAACATTACATCAAAGATAACACACAAACCCAAACACATTACCACAACCACATTTAATCTGAATAATAAAAATCACAACAGTAAATGGCTTTAAAAAAATATTTTGGACACAAAACCCCCAGAAATTTCCCAACCCTAGCCTAGTCCATTTATTTGATAACTGCCCAAAGAGGATGTGTTGATATAGTAAATGACAAACAATGACCATTTGTTATGCCCAACCTCTAATCACAGGTAAATAAATGTATATATAAATAGGAATTTAAAACAATATTATGCCAAGACTGGCTTAATGACAGCACACTGAACTACAAGTTATTCCACAAAGCCACACTAAACCTATAAAATAATGTAGTTCTCTCTAATGTATCACGGGAGGTAATATCTGTTCCTTTCAGAGAGGTTACAGGAGATTCCAAAAGTCAAATGAAACCTTAATGTTAGACACTGTCACAGAATTACGGTGGTAACAACAAACAGTTATTATGAATAATCTTCACAATAACTGTATTAAATGGACGGAATACAAATGAAAATACACTTTTAATTATGCCTACCCGTACCCAAAGTTTGATGTATTTAGCAGTCAAAAATAATAAACTACTGTTTTGTAAAAACCTACTGCAAGATTAAAACCCATGCATGATTTATTAACATATACCAATACTAAAAGGAAAGTGTAAATGCCGACTGTCTACATAGCATGTGGGTGTATCAAACAAGACAAAAGTCTATAGGATCCATGGGTAACGCTAGTAACAATCACAAACACAAATATAAATATAAAAATGCACCAAAATATTGGTCAAATAGTCATCACTTCACTTACAAGCTACAGACACTGGTTAATTTCAAGCAAATTATTCAGGGCATATTTCTTTAAATACATTTACTTATACCTCATAATGTATCGAGAACAATTAGAAAAGTGAGCTTTACTTTTTACTTTACTCTTTGACAAAAAGACTTGGAAGCATGTGAAAAAATTAAGAGACAGGACAAACACTGAGAACCAGCTTCAGACAACATTCAACCTCCAGCATCACAGTTAGTTACTCTAGTCGGTACAAGAGTGGAGTTCCGTGTGAGAAATCTCATTCGTCTGTGTAGTCATGTGTGAACACTGATCACAGCCATATGCTATTTCGACAGCATGGGGCACATATGTTAAAAGAAAATCTACTGTAAAACCCTTATATTGGAGATGCAATTTAAAGTAACATTTCCCATTACTAAATTTAATGTGTTCAACCCAAGACAAATTTTTTATAAAGAAACTAAAACGGGACAATGATCTTGCTTCCTAAAAATAATATGAATGGCATACATATTAATCTGATTTCTCCAAATACAATACAGTTACATGTGGATGTAGAGTTTTATTAAAATTCAATGCTTTTATTCATATTAATCCCAGTCCTTTTTCACAGATAGTTTTAAACAGTAGGCCTAGCATTTTCTTTTAAATGAAATTACAAAATGTGTCTAGAAATCAACTTTTATGTTATTGAAGAGCGCCACTGAATTTGTAGATTCGAACTGTAGGGAACAAAAAGGTGTGTGTGTGTGTGTGTGTGTGTGTGTTTAAGTGCCATAGGTCAGGATAAGTACAAAGAAAAATACCCAAGTGTAAAGAAAAAACAAACCCAACTGTTTCCTGAATTTGACTAAGTTATTAGAAAACAAAAAGGATGTTTTATGCATTAACAATATAAGGGTTGTACAGTGTTATGTGTACGCAATGAATATAATGTAAATGATATTTTCAGTGAAGAAGTAAAACATCTATTTCTTCTTGGATCCTGAACACACTTTTATCATCCAATCTAGTCCTGGCTGAAATGAAAAAGAAAACAATTATTAATCTCAATTTTCTATAAAAGGTAATTTAGAAAAGAAAATGTATTCAGTATACGACTATAGCTTTTTTGTTATTCACAGATTTCTGAAGTTAATATATGGTCTGAAACATAATGTATTGTTATTAAATGAACCTTTTCTTTGTCTAAAAGCTCAAGTCATAAAGTTGTTACTGGTAGTGAGAAAAATGTAGCTGACATAATAAATACACCGTAACTGATTTTAGCAACAAAATTCATATAAAATTACTTGTTTATAGTAATGTAACAAGCTCTCCCAGGTCTGCCACCCAGTATTAGTTTAGGGTAACAGTCTGTATTTGAGCTTGCAGTTAAAGTTGCTCATCGATGTTTGCACAACGTATACAACTTAACAACTGTCTCATGTCTTAAAAATATTTGCTATTTTAAAAATAATTTCACAATAAAAGTAAAGGAATTATTTAATAGTTTTCTCATCTAAAATAGGAGCAGTTTGCTGGCTAGATCAGTGCCTGAGTGAAATAAAAAACTAAAATTATTTACCGATGAACTCGAACACATTTTTATTAATGGTTATATCAGCATCAGAAACACTTTAATTCGAAAATCCTTAGTGGCTACCTAACAGGGATCGATCTCAGATCAACCACATAACAGGCAGGCACAATCACCACTAGGCTACCGAGATGCCCTGCCTGAATACAAAGCTATGTAATACTACAGAAATCTATGTTTCTTGTAACAGAACACCGACTGTTAGCTGTGTGTACCTGAACTCCTTCTCCCGTGAGGGCGGAACAGGCCTGGATCTGCCACTGTCGATCTCTTATCGAGGATAGACTGAGACCCTCGGCTATCTCCGAGGGTGGAGCAGCACTCATCAGATCCTGCTTGTTGGCAAACACTAACACAGGCACACCGTTCAGCTTCTCCTCCTCCAGCAGGTCATTGAGTTCCTGAACAGACACAGAGCATTAAGTTCATTACTTCAATCTGCATTCAGCATGTGGAGACAAGATGGCTTAATGTAGGAACTGTAGTATCGTTCTTCGGCTTCCTGTTTGTAGAACTTTCTATTGTGTGCAAGAAAATACCATCTTACCATTACCTGGTATGTGGTATATATGGATAAGGCATCAGGCCTAAGGTAAAGGAAAAATTAAGTAACAAGTCATGAAACCCATCTGTATAATTGGCTAAAATTACTGATCTCAATTTTTCATATTTTATATGCACTATCCCAAACAGAGGGTATTACATACCACAGACTACATTTCACATTTTCTCTATTTTTACATTAAACACAAAACTCACCATTCCTGTTTCTTCTAACCGTTTACCATCAGAACTGTCTATAACATAAATCTGCAATACAAAGACAACAGCTTAAAAACAAGTTTCAATAAAAAATTAATGCACCTTTTCTTTAAAAAAATAATAATGATATAATGACTGACTGAACAGGTACTGCTACATGCAATTTAATTTCAATATGTCATAATAGTCTGGCCTATATGAATTAGGGTTGTCATGATTCACCAGTGCATCACAATAAAACTGCTGATGATATATACATGATACAGTTGTGTGTGTACTGATTCATGTTATATCCTGGTGTCACATGTTTTTGATCGGTTAAGCAAAATATATTAATAAAATATAAATGACAAAGGGTAAGTCTTTAATATTTTATCTACCTCTTGCCACAGGTGAATACTATGCACTTCACAAAAATTTAATTCATGAATTTGGTATTGTTTTCCAGAATACATGTTTTTTTTTAGGTAAAGACATCTCCACTGAATTTTAGTAACGTCACGTTTTCGATCATTTCACTGGTTGGCTAATTTTTCGGTCGCTGTCGTGTTGTATGGTGTACAGTTGGTGCCATAATTTCCGTTTACTACCACAGTAACTAGCATAATGACAAACTGTGTTTAACTTTCAAATAATACTTCTTAAATTCAAGAACACAGAACAGGGAACAATCTTAAACGATATAAGCATTAAGGAATGTCATTATTTAGGAAATTCACCTTTTATTTTAATTTTTTAAATTATCACAATCATATAATAATCAGTTATATTAATTATATAGAGTACATTTATATATAACTTAGTTTACATGGAAAGAAATGTCCTTGATTATTTCACTGTTTTCAGAAGGCTACGTTAAAAGCAACATAAGAAATGTCCCAAGTTTTCATCCGCAATTTTGTCATGTTTCACCAAATATCACTTGATACATCACACGATTTTGAAAGGTGTGACATAAATAAGCAGCCAATAATTTTGCATCAATGTTTGTTTACTGAATACTGCTACATAAAGCATTTTCTGAATACCAAAAATGTATATTAGTGAAAAGTGATAAAAATAACAGTGCATGTAGATATTTGAAAGAAACCTAACAATGGGAACTTCACACGGAGAATTTTTGTTTTGGATGGAATGCAGGTACTTCTGTGTTTATTTTTGGTCTCTGTTTGATGTCATTTTTCATGCATTCTCGCACAACTGTTATTACTAATGAACGATCGAAAACGTGTCAATCGAAATGGTGTGACGGTACGATACAATTTGCTATAAAGGAAAGAGCAGACTGGAAAGTGGACGCTGGACAGATTATGGTCAACTGAATGTTTATTCCTTCTTTCTTCTGATATTGTGTTAATTTGCTTAATTTTAAATAGAAGTTAAATAATAAACAAGTCATGACAAGTAAAATAAGTCAAATTGATACTTGTTTCTTATTTTTGTATATGTATTGAGATTTACAATGTCATGTAAAGATAGTGAAACAATGTGTCAGTGTCTATGATATCATATTTCTCATTAAATCTGACATATTATTTCTTAGTCCTAAACTTCAACTTTAGGTTTTATGGAGGAAGTATATTTCAGGTAGGTGCATTATGATACCCTTAATATGAATATCTATATGGAAGTCAGCTATATGAATTAAGTTCTAAATGGTCTCTAGAGCCAGATTTATTAACAAAATCAGTTTCATCAAAAAATGTTTGTTTACTAAAACATATATAGCTTCAGTAATCTTAAACATATAATTTAGTTACCAAAATATCAGTGTTTTCAAAATAATTCTTCCAGTAAGGTCGAATTTTCCTCTGTCCTCCTATATCCCATACATTTAATTTAAAGTTGTTTGCTTGTACTGTTTTGATGTTGAAGCCCTGCAAAATAGATAACATTTTTACCATATATTTCATTATTACATTTAATTTCATAATACAGTCAACACATATTTAATTAATACAAACAAACAACTGAAAAATATATTTTTAAAAAGCAGCATGATATTATAACTATGGTATGTATATAAAGAATGCAGAACATAATTGCAATGACACAATGCATAACTAAAGTATATACAAGTAATGCAAATGTAAGACCACCAAACAACATACGATTATGAACAACTGAAGAAACATCACTGCTTATCAGCCAGGTCTATTGAGAACCAACAGTCGCCAGACATATCAGTAATATGCGAAATGAGTAATTACAGTTGATGTCAATAAGTCAGAATATATTTAAAATACTGATTTTTATTTTATTTTATAATTATGTCTAACCTCTTCACTGTAAGCACTACAGACCTACAATGTATGTTTGAATTTAAAAAAAAGAAAAAAATTGTCTAACACAGCATTCAACTAAACTGGCTAGCATACGAGAACACTGGAAGCAATAATTAATTTCCTAGTATGCTTCATACACGCACACACATACACATGCGTGAAACAAACCCACATTTTTCACATTTTATGTACACAAAATGACAAATCAATCACAAAGATTAAATGTTCAGCTGTTGTATATGGCTGGTAGATGTTTAATTTTATCCACTGTTTTTGTCACAGATTTCTATTCATCACATTTTCTTTGAATTATGGCATTATGTGGTGTGGTATGCAGTGTGTTAATTGTGTGCAAGTGATGATTTTCATCTTCAAAATATTACATTCAAAATATGGCATGACCAAAATTATTAGCCGTAAGGGATAATCGTAAAAGGCCAAAGAATAAAACATTTACTAACCTGTGTTGGGGTGATGTGACTTATATCTTCTGATGCTAAACATTTCAAGAGAGTTGTTTTCCCTGCATTGTCTAAACCCAGCAATAATATCCTCAGTTCCCTTTCATTAGACCCCTTCAACTTCCGTAACAGAGCGAGAAGACCCTAAATAATAATTAGATGTTACTAGAAATATGAACAACTTATAATAGACACAAAAAGGGTAACTGGCATTAACTACTTTAATGAAAGTAAGTCCTTCACTACAAGACAATACTCGTTCCATTAGCTGTGGATCTAAATGAAACAAACAAACAGAAATAAAATGGCATTAAACCAAGAACATTAAACCTTGATGAATATCAAGTTTACTATTCATTTTATATGTAGAATTTACATCTTACCATTTAAGATAATAAAAACTAGGTCATGTTTATTAACTTGTCACCTTAGGCTTTTAAAGTGAAAAGGTTGTAGTGACTTTTTCGGGTGTTTGAAAAAATCCATAATTCATGTTGTAAACCCACACCTGATTTTTTAAAAGGGATGACAGATATTTTTCAGATTTTCTCAAACATCTGAAAAAAAAATCACTTATGACCTTTTCACTCTAAGGTGACAAACTGTATATTATACTTTTTTTATATACACAATATGAGTTCTGAAATCAGGTGACATACTTTATTTCACCAGTAATTTTATTGGGAGGAAAACTGGAACATGGCTGAATTTGCTATGTAAATTGTTCATTTGCCGTGTCAAATCACCCATAAAATTGGTATACGTTTGTTATGTTCTGAAACGCATAAATATAAAATATTAGCATCATCTGATGAATACTTTTGGAAATATAGCCCTTCGAAATTTGACATTTTT
>JAUTBW010114035.1:0-22352 GCA_032361425.1 Peltospira smaragdina | reverse complement strand
TTATTATTATTATTATTATTATTATTATTATTATTATTATTATTATTATTATTATTATTATTATTATTATTGTGTTTACCAGATTCTTACACACAAAACAAGGACACCTGGAGAAAGTATTCTATTGTTTGTGTATAGCGCACTGTGTTTTAACGTTACAAAGTTATCGGTGCGCAGCGCGCCAATACGTCTATTACGTAACAAATCTTGGCGCACAGCACGCCGTCACGTCACGAAAGGGTTAAATGGTTGCTTATCAGTTATTTATATTGAGTTGCATGCCACATCTAGTATTACATATTATAAGAGGTCACCCCTATCCCTCCATGTTTAATGAGCTTTGACACCTTAATTAAAAAAATGTGTTGAGTACTTGATTATAACTAGATAACTAATTTTAATATTAAAATTTAAGTAACAAATATTTTATTGAAAAATTTATTTTGAGATGTTCTTATAGTACATGTAACAAGTGAGTAGTGTTAACCAGTTAAATTAAATAATTTTACATTTTCAGGAAGAATCAATTGGCCATATGAAGGCAATGTACAAGTGCACAAAGCCAAATTTCAGAGAGATTCGTGCTGGCAACATGCGTCCACATATATTGTTTACAGACCAGCTGGAACATTTAAATGTGTCTAAGAAATGGAAGTGAAAGAGATTTATTTGCCTTTAAATTACATTATGTTAATTACTATAGAAGAAATTCACGCTGTCTCCATCTCAAGAGTATGAGAAAACTATCTGTGCCCAGTATACAAACAAAATGTCCAGTTTCAATGATTGTGTTGACATTTTCATGATTGTCGTAGCTACACATTTAAAGTATTTTAATAATTATTCAACATAATATTATACTAGAAAAGGATGAACATTGCACAAATTACAAACAATAATACCTATATTTGTTTAATGATGTAGTCAACAGATTTTTAGTAATGGATATAAATTAGAATACTGGTGCTTCAATATCCTAATGGTGTCTGTTATCGACACGGACTGTGGCTAATTAAAAATATTTTCTGAAGCTGAAATGACCATTCATAAATATGTGTTACTAATATGTTATTTTTGATGTCTGACTGTAAGACTGTCACAGATGAGCCATGCATCACACAGCCCTGAAACCACTGTGTGGTCATCCACCACAGCTGTGTGTGACATCCATTGTTTTCACTAACAAACTCAAAGATTGGAAGATGAGATATAAATAAAGAGACAAAAAGAGCATGTTTGTTAAATGGACAGAAAATTGCTGCTATTGTGTTGTTTTCTATTAATGAGTGTGTTGTAAAGAGAGAAAAATAAAATGACAAAACAAACAAAACTACTTTGTTATAATTATATTCCTTCAAGTTACCTTTTATTATACCTTGGATAATAATACTCACCTCATAACATCAAACTTGTAGAAGTGAAAATAGATATGCCATGTTCATTTGGTACTCGTGAATATTGTGAAAACACAAATTTCAGCTCGTGAACACGACTTGCCAAGTTGTGAAAACTTATTCATAATATCCTACCCCAGTTACATTCAAGTTGTGTTCACAGGATAATTTGCCAAAAAAACGGTTTTCACAACTTGTGTACTGAAAAACACAGTATTCACAACCTCTAATGAATGCATTAGAAAACTCACTAATGGCTTAATGAGAATACATATCAAGCTGTATATAAGACAGCTGCTTATACTACTGGGGCATTATTCACAAGAGTATTTTTTTTTTTTCTTAAACATTATCTTTAATCTGTCCATGACATGAGAGATGCTACTCCCAACCAATTGTAAAAAAATTCAAGTTGTGGTATGTGCAAAACAACTTTACACTTTATGAATAAGGCCCCTGGGCTATGGGTGTGAAACAAGCTCCATGTTCCTACAGGTTCATCTGTAGAGTAATTTTACTGGTTCAAATCCCAACCACTTAACATCCACTGAGTCATGCTGTGCTGTTGATTACGTTTGCTGCAGACTAGATGGAATAAAACTCCCAAAAAAACCCACTGAGATGAAAAACTTATTATGAAATGGACAGTATAAAGTTGATAACCTGCCAGACTGCAAAACAAGGTGGAGCTCTAAGAATAGGATTTATACAGCTGTTATTTTAGCCATGTGGTTTCAGAGTTGAGGATTAACGGTATTGTGTTCGCATCCCACTGGTACTTTATTAAATAATGTCCCGACTACATGGTGAACCCATTGCTCCACAACTGGTGAAACAAAGGCCATGGTGAGTGCTGTTCTGTCTGGAATAGTAGCTTATATATAAAATAACCCTTAATGCTAATTAGATAACAACAAGTTACCTTTATCACTATCATAATGGTCATCTGATGCCACTGTAATGTGTTTGATGCTGTGTAACTAAAATGTGTTGAGTGTTGTTAAATAGCAGCTTTCTCTTTCTGTTCTTAATATTACTCCAGTGGTGTGAAGTACCCACCTGATTCAAAGTCGGTCACTATCAGATATAACCTATGAAGCATGCAAACTATTTTGTATCTGAATAATGAATATTACCCTAAAGAAATTTATCAGTCAAAGGGTTAAAAACAAATTGAGTTTATTGTTAAAGCACAAACAATGATCTTAAAGCACAAGTAATTTTCTCACAACTTGATCATAATTATTATGCTTTATATATTTATTTTTTTCACGATCCATCATCATTTTGTTTCAATAGAGTATATGACAAGTGATCACATCAATAAAATATTTTATGCTTCTGCACACATTTCAATATGTGAAGAAACAATATATAATATAAAATTCATTGATAGAAAAACAATTGCTTTCAGTGTTCTACTACAGGTAAAGTTATGACCTATAATCAGCTCAAAGGTTCAACAGCAACTACAAAAAACTCGTCTCACATATGAATGTACATTGTGGAAGTGCACAATATTATCCTCCTGTTACTGGTATGTGTATTAAATCTGACTAAAGTATCTACAGATCAACTTGCAGATGTCTTGCGAAATGGAATTACATTTAAATACATGATGGTCCATTGTGTTTGATAATGGATTTATCTTCCTTCTGTAGCACAACAATCTGCATTGTCACCTTCAGATTTCTTGTGATATTTATTACCAACATCCAATGAATCTCAAAATCAAGTTTTTTTTTCATCTACAAGTTTGAGACATTCATCTGCAAATTCTGTAAATATTGGCTCCTTCATGGCTGCATCCATGTCTTGTTTAGGATTGTCTGAAGTGTACAGTGATTTCATAATTGTTCTCAAATGTGGGTTTTCCAACAGTTTCAACATGTGCTCAGATTCTCCTGTAAAAATAATAATGACACATTTCACACATTTGTATTAACAGTTATATAGGCGTCAGAAACATTTTTAATAGAAAAATCCCTCGTGGCTACCTCACAGAGATCAATCTAAAATCAACCATGTGCTAGGCAGGAGCATTCATTTCTGTAAATATCAAATTCATATTCAGATGCTGAATTTTTCATGACGGTAAAAACAGTTGACCTACATTATACAGAAAGGGTAAAAAGCAGTGTTTTACAGTCAACTGACCTAAAGCCTGAAGTTTCTCATTTGAAACTCTGTCTTCTGATTCTGCAAATTCTTCTTCACTTTCTGAAATTTCTCCATCTTCTATAAATACATTAAATTTCAAAGTAAGAACAATATTCATGTGCATACAGACACAAACATAATAAATAAACAATATTAACAAATTTCTTACAAAATCAGATGTGGTTTATCATCATTAGCAAATGGGCAAAGATACTTTTTTTTAATTATATCATTTTTTATAAAGTTCCAACTGCTTCTACTGCCACTTGTAATCTAGCTTAAAATTATTATATGGTTACTAGTTATTTATACATTTAAAACAAAAACAAATTAAACATACATTATTCAATAATTTAAGAAATAAACCAATTTCATCATAAACATGAACCTATTTTTATAACTGGTAGGTTTTATAATAAACTGACAGCCATAGAAAATGCAGCACTCATTTATATGGCATATTTTTAGTTTTTGTAGAGATGGGGTCTTAAATATAGGGCAGAATGATTGCCAGTTCATAGGTCACGTCTAACTGTATGTTCTGCACATGTTGAAGCATGTGTTTGTTTGGGAGCAGAATTGTTCAAACTCTCACATATGCATGGGCAAGTCATACTACTCGCACCTTACAGTACCACATCCATGGATATAAAGCCCGGAAATTGAGTTATCAGATTCACATGTTGTGATCGGCCTTAGGTTCATGCAACGATGCTGCGACTTTCTGACACTGAGAGCCAAAGGATGTCTTAGAGCCGGCTTTTCAGTGAGGGAAGTGGCCCACAGATTCAACTGCCACAATTCTATGATTGTGAGACTGCAACAATGTGATCGACCTCGCCCTAGTCCATGACGTATTAACACCTGTCACCAAAACCGGCAAATTTACCTGTCTCCCCTTCGCAACAGATTCCAACCTGACTCTAGAACAGCTGCTACCACCCATGGCCCAAATTGTCCCATTAACCAGCAGACCGTACGAATCTCACTATAGGAGCAGGGCCTGCAACCAAGAAGACCTTACGTTGGACCCATTCTGACACATCAACATCGACAACAGTGAATTCAGTGGGCTCGAACACATCACTGATGAACACAACGCCAGTGGGGAGAGATCCTCTTTATAGATAAATCCACATTCCATGCCGATGTGGGTGTGGAAGAGATGTGGTAAGAGATACACCAAGAGATGAATAGCTGGGGGAGGTGGTTGCATTATAATTTGGGGAGGAATCAGCATGCAAGGCAGGACAGACATTCACATCTTCCGAGGACGTTGCAATGCCCAAACCTACCGAGATGAGATCCTCCAAAATCACGTCATACCCCACATGACAACTAACCCTCACCTACAGACATTGCAACATGACAATACCAGGTCTCACACAGCCAGATTCACCATGGCCTATTTGAACCAACAAGATATCAATAATGAATGTAATGATTCTTGTGACAATTTGTTTTTAACAAAATTGTTATAAGCTAAGAGTTAGCTTACAATGTCACTTTCATTTGGACAGATAACTGATTATTTCCCTTCTGATTTCATACTTTATTATTAGATGTTGGATGGTACCAAAAAGAGAAGTGAGGGCTGAACTAACAATATGGAACCACACAGGACAGCATGGCACCCTCATGCCTCTCCAGCCTTTTGTTTCTGATATTATGTAACTATTAATACAAAAATAATTCACTACTGTTTATGTTACCTTTATTTTTCTGTTTGGCATTTTCATTATGAAATAACTTTTCTGTTGCTTCCTGTAAGTTATTCTGAATATTGATTACTTTCAGTGGATTGCATTCTTTTTCTGAAATATTAACACAAAATGTATTACATCCATTTAGACTAATAATTTAAAAATATATATCTACACCAGGAAAAACACACACATTAAATTGATTAATTTATGGTGTTGTTAGTCACTATTTATATTTTAAAAAAAAAAAAAAAAAAAAAAAAAAAAAAAAAAAAAAAAGTGAAAACCAAACTAAACAGAAAAACCACTTATATACAATTACATTTCAAGTATTCTGTCCTGACAAAAATCTAACAAATTATTTAGCAATGATAAACGTATAAAATAAACAAGCTTTCATCTGACATTTCCCATTAGAAATTTACTTTTACATACAATGCTATACTATGAAATCATAAAAATAACACTAAACAAAATAGAATTGTTTTAAATTCTTATATGACCTATCAACTCACCTTTGTGTGACTTGTAACAAGGAACTGAACAACTGTAAAAGTAATAATATAAATATTAAAGACCTTAAATCGTTTCAAAATAATTTTGTAACTAAATCCTTATAAATGCATTAACACATTAATACATTCTGTATGTAAATGCTAACATGATGGAATATATTCCAAATTAGTCTGCCTGTTGAAATTCACCCATCCTGAAAGAATAAATGTTTAATGACACCCCAGCACACACACAAAAAAATCAACTACAGGGTATAAAATACATCCTGTTCATACTTAAAATGCACTTGTGATTAATTTTAAAGATATTTATGTACAATGGAATTGTTTTAATTTTTTATTTATGTATTAATAATAATATTGAAACATGAAGACTCCATTTACATTACAATGAGATACCCATTAATAGCAGAATAGAGGATAAAAACAATGTAAACTCAATTAACACATTAGCTTTAACAAAGACCTTTTACTGCCTTCTAAAGAAAATGGACAATTTGGTTGAAACAATGTGTTTGGTATTATGTTTATACTAATCGGTAGTTGGAATGTTACAAAATTGTGTTCAAATGATCTAACAGCAGATGTGAATAACACAAACTACAAGGTTCTGGGTACCTAGATAACCTAACGGTAAAAGTACCTTCTTGACATGCTGTTGATCTAAGATTGATACCAGTCAGTGAATTACTAAGTATTTGTCTAATTAAAATGTTTCCAACACCAATATAACTTATTTATAAAAAATATGATGAATGTGTCATTATTTTTTTTTATTATCATTATCAGTGGTGATTATATAATATACTTACTATCGTGCAACACACTTTGGACATTTGTACTTGGCAGGTTCCTTTCGGCACACTTCGCACTGCACTGGTTTTAAATTGTTGTTCATGGCTTCTAAAATAATAACATTTTACAGAAACATAATTTACACAGCATGAATTTATAGAAGAAAAAAAATGGGTTACTGAAACAATATTTGTACATTATAAATAGGCCTACTAGTATGATAAAAAACCAAAATGACAGTTTTAGCAAATATGCTGGATTTACTTTCTAGTTTTGGTACTGGTTTTAAAAAGGCTATGTTACTTAACCACCAATATAGACACCTGGAGTGTTGCATATAATTTTAAAATATGACAAGGTTGTCACTTTAATTTACAGTAGTGCAAGTAAGTTTCTAGTTTTTCACATGTGTTGACATTTTGTCCACATATTATGAGGAGAAAAAAGGGAGCAGTAAAGTGTGAAAGTGGGTGGGGGACGGGAGACATAGCATCTGTTTTTAATGGATCAGCAAGAACTGATTTTTTTTTAAATTACAAAATGTACACACATACACATTTTTTTAATAAAACACATTATTATGATTATTATTATTAAGGCAGAGAATTCAAGAAATCCCCTTTTTATGACTCAGTTTTGAAGTGCTTTTTGCTGTAAATCTAAACTGATGTAATGAGTGAATTGCACTGTTGTCAACAGGTTATAAAGATCTTGTGGTGGGATTAAATGTTCTAAATGATTAAATACTAGAGAGGTTTAGATTGATTACATGTTCGTGTGGAGTCACATTACACATACCCCCAATGATGTTATGTATGTGTACGTGTTGGAAAAAAAATATTATGACTGGACCGGCTTTCTTGATAATTAGAATCAGTCTTTACTGTAGACTGTAGTGTTACTAAAATAGCGCATGGCCATATACATAAAATGTCCCGTTATACACATACAGCAACAACCAACATGATGATGGATGAATGAATGATGGATGAATGTATTTAATAGATGAATGAATGATGGTTGGATATAATTATGCAATAAAATACCTGAAGCTCTTACACGTGGGTCTATTTCTGCGTGAACATAAACAGTCTGAGTCTCGATTAGTAAATAGCCTCTGTATTAAGACAAGAGAAATCGAGACAGTATCCCCCCCACACACCCTCATACGTGATAGTCTTGCAACATTATCACACACAAAAACTATAATAAATAATAGTTGCATAATAACTGAAGGGTACCATGACTAGTAACCAGATACATTATTAAATGTAATATAAAACAAATTTAATTCTACATTAATAATTCATGTTTACAGACAAGTGGGGTGACAAAGTGCATCACGCAAAACAGTCCCGCAGTTGTTGTTCATTTCCACAGGAACTGTATTTTCTTACCATGTTTCTTGCGATGTCAAACTGAAAATGTCAAGAGAAACATCGGAGTTCGTTAGTGTCATAATTCCAAGACAATCTGATTGGAAGTTTCTATTGGTCAATACAGACAATCGTGGATTATGGTTTCCAACAAAACAAAAATCTGAAGCTGAAAAGTTAATAAATGTCGCCATAAAAGTGGTGGAAGAGGTACTTGGTTTTTAAATGATCTAGCAAATAAGCTCGCCAACCTGCAAACATTGCTTTTATAATTACGATGATATCATTAAGCATATTTATTTTCTGTTTTAGGTTCAGTATTTAAGCATTTAAAACATTTAATAAACCACCAGAGCTTTATGCATAATCATATTGATGATATTCCTAACCTGCTACCAAGAGTTAATTGCATGTTCAATACACTTAAGACTCGAGTTCAAATTTACAACACAGCACTTTGAATCTGGGTAATAAAAGAGGGCTAGCTTGAAGTAGTAATGTGAAATCTCACTATTTTGATATGCTATTACTGACATTACCATTGACACCCACCAAACATATCACATCTGCTTGACTAGATAATGGCATATCTTGTTTAAACTGTAGGCTAAACATTTGACAATGAACACCAAATGTGGCAGTTCACTAGTAAATTGAAAGTGCAAAACTAACCTTGTAACTTGTATTGGAACTTAAAGGCATAATGCCACAGAGTAGAGGTCTTTATTTCTCTAAATACTTATTATAAATGAAAAGTATAATTATTTTAGAATACAAACATCATTTTTGTATTTCCGAAAACATTTAAATAAAGCAACAGTGAAGAGAATTCCCTACCAACACTCTGGGTTATTTTCATTTTTAAATGTTGGAACTCTTTCGAGGTAAAAGGATAAAATATTACATCGGAACCGTTCATATTTATTTGGAATTGATCGACATAAATGGTGACTGTATATATAGACGTAACTGAAAAATATGCCTGTCACTTTACTCAAAAATGATGTGTCACACCCCAGGAATCCAAATGGCTGGGTTGTTTTTCCTATTGTTTTCGCGTTGAAATAATTCAGAAAATTTCTAAACATGCCACATTTGGCAATTATGTAGATGTTTATAAAGGTAAATTTAAGGACAAATCAAATGTATATATTTTCAATTAATACTTTGTTTGGTCATTAAGTAGGTCAACATGGTGTGGAGTTTCAGACAAAACAGTTGTATCTCGAAGGTTAGGATTTCCCTGTTTTCCACAGATACAATTATTTGTTTATTTTTCTTGCATACCTAATTACAGTTTTAGAAATATTGATAGGATCATTTAGACTATATTCTCACATTGTCAACAAAATGACATCATCTGTATGTTTTAGCTGTACTCTTTCCTAGGGAAACGACTGCTATCCGTCACACTGGAAATGGATGGATAAACCTGTCCGGTATGCAAGAAAATGCTTCTGAATGGTCTTTAAACATATGTCCAGTGTAATATAATACAAATGTGTGGAGTACATTGTTTAATTAGATAATAAAACATATCCTTCAATAGATGATAGATCTCGTAGGAAGTATCACAACACTGTATAATTAATTACCTGATAAATAAGTTAATGAAAAATTAATGAATGCATTGACAAGACTTCTGATTCTATTAATATGATCTACAAACATATAATTTGTTTTTTATTTTGTTAACTTGCAGGTAACAGGCCAGAATGAAGGCATTAAGAATCTGATAACCACACACATTACTAGACTTCCCAGACAGCCATCAATCATGCATTTTGTGTTTCTTGCTTTTCCTGTTTCACCACGAGAAGATGTAAGTTATATTATTGATAATATATCGGGTTTGGATCGAGGAGGTCACACCCGGTGCATACCCCCCTGCCACCCATATTTCGGAAAGTGCAGTGTTTTTTATTGTTAAAGCTTTTACACTAAATAACTAGTCACTGCTTAATTGGCCCTAATTATTACCCTCCTACCTGTTCTGAAACCCTGTATATGTACCTTCTTATATTATGGAGATATAATTGATACAGGGAACATTTCAATCTACATGCATATCACAGATGTAAGTAACCCTACTTTAATACCGCTCATTTGAAATAATTGACGGAAACTGGGGGTTGGGCTTCTCATTTCTAAGATAAAGAAGCAATCTTAACAGTTAACAACTTCAGCCTTGCTTTTGAAATGTTATAAAGTGGCATGTGGTGTGACAGCATGTTTTGTAGTTCTTATCCATGTGTCTAGTGATATACAAGTTATAACAGTAATTAAATAATATTACTGAGGTGTAATCTGATGGTACAGTGCTCACTTGATCAGTTGATGTCAGTTTATTTGTGATAGACCCTTATGTAACTATAATCAAAACTTAGCTTTAATAATCTATTGTATTCTTATAAAATCCATGTTATATCAGCT
The DNA here is from genome assembly GCA_032361425.1 of Peltospira smaragdina. Lineage (NCBI taxonomy): Eukaryota > Metazoa > Mollusca > Gastropoda > Neomphalida > Peltospiridae > Peltospira > Peltospira smaragdina. The sequence continues at coordinate 11,976 of JAUTBW010114035.1, read as the reverse complement.
GGACACAGAAGGCACATGGCTTTCAGAAGAAGAAATGAAGGATGAACTGCTGCCTCAAGCCACAGTAGGCATGCTGGGAAACGAGCCTATTGCGATTGCACGGCATGTACAAGATGGTACGAGGACTTCGTTTTATACTAACTACATTTTAGAATTTATTTAATTTTAATCTAACTCAGTGGTACTTGAATGTCAGTCTTAGAAGAATAGCATATATATATATACACAAAAATGCTGTCAAACAGTTGATATATTATAGTAGCTGGTTTATTTTTAGTATGACAGTTGGAATTGTTAAAATTACTATTAAAAGAACTGCTTAAATTATTTTTAAAAAATCAATTTGTGTGTTTTTTCTTTTATAATTTTTTTTTATCACACAAATTTAATTCTTGATTTATTTATGATTATGCATGAACAGGTTATAATAATAAAATACTTTTTTGTAAATTGACTAAGTTAGTAATTTTTAAATGTCAGTTTCAGTCTTGTGTAATTAATTATACATTAATGCTGGGTTAGTTTTTGTATTTGTGTTTTTTAATGGACAGGTAATGTAAATGCTCCTACTTTTGACGAGACAGTTATTGAATATTTGGATGGCACATCAGAAGCAACAGCACAAGATGCTTTGATAAAGTCATCAAAATTAGGGAAAAAAGGTTTGTTATTTACTTCATAAGTTCAGAATGGTTTTAGTGTTCAGTTTTATATGCTGAAAAACTGCTTAGAACTCCTATAACTGTGCTCCCATATTAAGATGTCACCTGAGGTTACTTGCATAGTAATATATGCAGTGAAATTTAGGTAGCTATACTTAAGTTTTTATAAAGAATTTGCACCAGAAAATACAATTGGCCTAAACATGTTGGATATATCCTAGTGACATTTGTCAAAAGAAAATGTTATGTTATGGAAAAAGAAATGTTGTTAAAGCACATACAATTATTCCGCTGTTTGAAACGTATGTCCAAACCTTTTTTGTCAAGCATTTGTCAAAAAGCATTAATAACAATTGTTTATGTTAGCTTACTTTATATCATAATATATTTTTGCTTTGTTTGAAGAACAAGAGCTCCTGTTTGAGGAATTCTACACACTGTGTTTCCCAAGTACAATGATGAACAGAACCGTCTTCTCTAAATACATGGCAGCCAAAGGATTCCAGGGCTCCAGTGAAGCCCTCTTCAGGTAGGTTTACTGTACGAACAAGTGTCTAGTACCATGGAAATCAAATCAGACATGTAGACATTGTTCAGTCTTTGGTAGGTGTAAAAAGAATAACTATTGTCATTTGTGTATACTAACATTCCTGATTATATTCCTGATCTTCTACATTAAACATGGGGGTTTTGAGACCCTAAGTTTTACAATAGCCACTTAGTAATTTTTTTTAACTTATATTGCTAATAACATCTGTAGTTTATTATTAAATTTTACTAATTAAATAATCAAGCCCCAAATATACCAGAATTTACATAAGTGTACTGGGATGGTACCAATCCGGAAAGCCTCACTTTAAATCAAATGGAGAAATTGTGTAGGTTTTGTTTTGGTGTAAACTACAGATATGGCAATAGATGACAACTTGTCAGTTTATCAAGCAAGTCCATCTTAATATGGTCCAGTTATAATTGTTTGAACTGTGATGGCATCCTGCATATATTTATAAATTATATGAAAGTGGGCATAAAATAATAAGTTTTTAATAGCAATATCTCTTTAAATGGTATAGCTTATATTTGTTTCAGATCGTTTGATGTACATAAACGAAAGCTGCTTTCCTTCACCGAGGTCCTGCTAGGACTAGCTGCTATGGAGCCCTGTACCCAACATGGTGGGTTGCCTGCTGAATCTCGGTGTCAATACATATTCCGATATTATGATGCTGATGGTACTGGCTTCCTTAAGTTTGACCAATTTAAGTAAGTATTACTATTAGATGTCAAGAGCATATGTACAATAATGTTAGACACCAGTATGACTATTTTAAGTGGTGTGTAAGTGGTACAGGGACACATGGGTAGCGTGATGCAGAGTTGGTATAAGATCAGTCCTTATTAGGTTTCTGGGATTATTTTGTGATCTAGCCTATATTTCATAGCTGGTGAAACTAAAGCATCGTGTTAGACATCTTTGTCCTAAAATTTAAAAAATTTAAAAATTATGCAACTAGTTAGTAGAAATATTACCTTATAACATAATGGTAGTGAGTTTTCTAATTAACTCTGTGATCTTTAATATTATGTCTGAACTTATATAAATGTAAGTAAAATGTCCAAGTTTTTTCAAGGGGATTTTGTTATTTAATGTTTGTACACTTTTATTATTAAAATATTTTATTTAGATCATTTTGATCATGTACTTTAATTATGGACCTTATAACTAAAATTGTTAAATATTAAAATATTATTATTACATAATTTACTGAGTTAAATGTTCTTTATTACAAAATTTGTATTGTTGGGAAATATTTAACAAAATATTGTTTTTGTATTTATAATGTATTTCATATTGATTGTTTCAGACAATTGGTCATGGATGTACGAAAAGTCAAAGGTTTGGCAGTAGATGATGCATCAGTTACTGAGGATGCCACAGCTAGTATTAAGTAAGAATTAGTCAGCATTCATAATCATGGTTGCTGAGCTGTCAATATGAAAACATCCTCCATTTTGTTTCAAATGGGTAAAAAATACAAAGCAAGTACTTTAAGGCCTGTAAATGTCACAAAAGCTGAAATTTATCCTTAATAAGATTAACAACCCAAACCAAGTGTCTGAGTTAATATTGCAGACTTATAATTTGCAAACAGTTTAGTTTTTGCATAATGAAAGTAAGTTTACAAAATCTTAAGATTAGGACGTATTTAAAGATGAATATTAATATGTCCATTTTGTTTTAATGAAGCATTGAACAATGGTTTAGCTTTCACAAGACAAATGATATTTTAACTACTTTAATTATTTTTAGACTATATGCTTTTGAATTATAATTGATATTGTTGTCTAATGTTTATTGCTATACCATGACTGCCTACTTGTTATGTTTCAGACTGTTTGGCATTACAAACAAAGACCAGCTACCACTAGCCGACTTCTTGATCGCTGTCGGCCAGCTCAAGTTCAGAGGGACATCTGTCTTGTTGAGGCTGACTAAATCTTGTGTGTCCAATTTGAAAAAGTGAGTCATTTGCATGAGATTTAAATATATTTATTATTATGGTGACTGAAAATGGTTTCAATCTTTGACCAGTATTTCAACAAATATTAGCATCTTTATATTTTAGAAGCATTCACCTTTAAAATATTACATAACAGTGTTTATTTTAACAGTAAAATAATATTAAAGCACACTCATTTATTATACAAATTCTGACTAATGCCAGAAAATGTTAGCCTGTGATAATAAATAATCTTTGTGCTACTGAGTTAAATGTTCTTTAGTGCCATGACAACTGGAGCTGGAATAGATGGAGAGGAACCACCCAATAAGAAGAGTCGACCAAAGCTCATCGAATCAAAGAAGAAACCTAACAACTGTAAGTAGTGGTCTTTGATTAAATATTATAAGAAGATCTATAGCCGTATTAAATATTACATGAATGCAACCCACATTAAATAACTATTATTCTAATTGATATTCAGTGAGTACCATATTAAAGATTCAGAACTTTGAAGTTTTTGTCAATTTACAATATATTCACATCGTTGAGTTACTTGATCTTTTATAGTAAACAGAACTGACACCAACAAATATGAAAAACAAAAAACCAACAAGAAGGAAACATTTGTGTAAATACAACAATGTTGCTTTTACCACCTTACCCTGCAGAAGTGTGTATTTTGTTCACCCATTCATAATTATCTTGTATTTCAGTTGATGATCCCATTTTCAAACACCCGGAGGGTATTCCTGTGCAGTCTGTGAAACACAACACCTCTGTCTCACCCAAGTACGAGCTGGCAACCCACACAGTCAAAGTGAGACGGACCGGCACCCTGGCAGACGTGATGGCGCTGTGGGAACTTCAAGGTTTGTTTACTGCTCACTGGTTATAATATGTGTTACATATAACAAATAAAAATATTAGGTGGTGTACTGTGTAAATAACAAACATCAGACAAGTTTATATATATAAAAACAAAATGCTTGCTTCACTATTTTGTTTTACCTTTCACACTGAAGAAAATAACATTAAAATGTTATCTTATGGTATACTTTATAGAAAGCAAATATTGAAAAAGATCAAGAAGAAACAACATACATTGCTATTTTTTAATAGGATATTTAAATCAAGTAATGACAATGAGCTAAATAATCATATTGGCAAATTTTTAAATAAAATTATATATATATTTTTTGTTTGTTTAACATATTATCATGTTTCTGGTTGATGACAGCAAACCTGCTTTTGGCTCTTTGATGATTATAACTTCCGTTAATCAGCTTCTAATGATTTAAGAATCAGTTACTGAATATAATATACTGACAACTATTCTCTCCCCAGTAAAAGAACCCCCTCCCATCAAATTGCTTATTGAGAATCATTACTTTAAAAAGAAAGCAGAAGAGTTGGCTTTGGTTGCTGACTTGATTATTTTCTGTTTAGGAACTAATGCTGTCAGTGGTAGTGCTATGCATCATCTTGAAGGAGAAATATCTCGGTTTCATCGAATGCCATCCATAGATTCTTTCAACCAAGTAAGTATTGTATTGCTAAGAGTCAATGTAAATTCATTTATTTTTTTATTTTTTAAAAAACAACAATAGCTTGCCTTTATTGGCCATTATGTATTAGTTCAATTATTTTCTATAGTTTTCTAATCGAAATCTCTACATACTAATATAACACTTTTTATATTATATTTACAATAATCACGAAATTTATAAATTCTATATCAGGTAAATGTTTTGATTTTGGGTCTTCTACAGTTCATCCAGATTTGAACAACAAAATGGTCACTTATCCCAAATAGAAGTAGATAAAATTGTTAAATATGATCTTTGAATACAAATATTTAAAATTTTTAAACATTGCATTGTTGAACAGTCACTTTTTATATAATTCTAAGTTACACCATTATTTAATTATCGGTCTTTTCAGTGCATAAACTACATGATTAAATTATATGATTAAATAAATGGTTGCATGTCTGAATGGCTTATCTATACTGATATATATGATATATTTCTATCAGTTCTAGTTTTGTTTTTTAGAGATCTCACCCCAATGAGATGTTGACTGGTTTGAGGTATTTTGAGCGAGCTCTCAAGAGAGATAATGCTGGAGCACCAAAGGTGGGTGTCAGTCCATCCTGTTTATTGTCTCAAATATATACATTGTAGCAGTCTTTCATTCCATCAGTAATTATGCAGCAGGTGTTTTTAGGACGTTTTGTAAATTTTTCATGTCATAAAGTTAGTGGTTAAAAAATCTCAACTGCTATGTGAAATCAGGCAACAATATTTTAAAGGCCTGTATTCAGAATTCTTTTTAATGATAACCACTTTTTAATTTCTATATTTTAGTTCATTTTACACCACTGTTAAATAGTAGGCATACATTTTAATTGGTATCACTGTGATAATCATTTTGTCTAATAAAGCTTTGAACTGCTGTGTTTTGCAGGAATCTTTCAGCTGGGGTCAAGTTGACATTAATGCCTTAGCAAAATGTCTGTTGACTCTGTGCCAGTTTGCCAAAGAAATTATGCGCCAGGAACCTCGTCTGCTGAAGCTGAAGTCTCCTGTATATATTTTAGGTAAAGTACTTTACTTCAATATTTCCCCACTGCCACATGAACATGACTTAGTTGTAAATATTTGACTGAAGACAAAGACATATTTACTTCCAGCTCTGTATATAGTCTTACATTTAAAATAAACATTGTAGAGGCACAAGCAGAAAAAACACTGGATATGCTCATTATTTACCAGGTGTTACAGATGATGTGTAATTTAAAAGTCTTAAATGGTCAAGCAGTGAGATGTCTACAATTGGCAGATGTTTCATGTAACTATAGCATTTATGATATGATAATAAACATTTTATTGATCAATTTCTCTACTAAAATTAAATTTAAAATAATATCAATTGGGTACTTGACTACAATGTGTATGTGTTTAAGTTATTTCTTCTCAATATCTCAATGGTTGACCTTACTAACGGTATATGGTGGTGTAAATGTGCTTACATTCAGTGTAATGTTTTAGGAGACATCCACGGGAACTTTGAAGACCTTGTTTGTTTTGAGAAGGCTCTCTGGCGGATGGGACCCTTGCTTACACCTGCATCCTTTCTCTTCCTTGGGGACTACGTCGATAGGGGTCAGTTTGGCATTGAAGTAAGTAAAGGTTGTAAGTCATGGTGTGGACAGTAAATATATCTTGTAATTGTTTCCTATTTGTTTCAGTTGCATTAAAGTCTTCTTCAAAGTATATTGAAGGAGGGGTGTAGTTGTATTTTATACTGGTTACAAATGGAACCAGGTAATGAGTATGGCTTTGAGAACTTTCTGATTTAGAAGTATGTTTTAATAATAAAGTATGAATTAGGTCTTGTTTTAAGGGAATTCCAGTCTACTGAAGATTCATTAGTAAGTATTGCTTACCTTTGTATTGTGTATTTGTCCTTGGTTAAAAAAAGAGTCTGCCTAATATTACACACTCTTTTATTTACTAATTGTAAAAACAGTTTTGCAAAGAACGGGAATCACTATTTATTTGGTCTTTGACTTATTTTTAAAATTACAGTACTGTGTCAGTTTTATGTGTCTAGGTTTAACTACATGCATGATGTACTTTGAATCTATTTGTATTACCTTGTAATTATATGGACAGATTGGGCAAGATACATAATCATTTGAAATGATAACATTTATTGTTTTTTTAGGTTGTCTCCTATCTACTAGCACAAAAACTCCTATCACCAACAAAATTCTTTCTACTTCGTGGCAACCATGAACTAAGAAGTGTACAAGAAATGTTCCATTTTAAAGAGTAAGTAATTAAATGTTTGATTTTGTGTGTATACTGTTTATACACGTAAGTAGGATTGTCATCATGACACCAGTCTGATGTGCAGTTAATCAGAGATTGATCCCAATCAGGGAGTCACTCTTTTTTATTTGTCTTTTAATGAAAACCTATTTCTAAAACTGATATAACCATTAATAAAAATGTGTTGAGTACATCATTTAGAAAAGTAGAGAAAAGTATGTCATCAAGAATTGATTTATTTAGTTATCCATTGTTTATTATTTTAGTCATTATTTTATTCTGTTGTTTTTCCCCCACAAATAATATTAGTTGGATCATAGGTTATGTAAGGCAAGGCTTGCACTTGCAAAATGTTCATCTCACTATTATTCCAGTGTATGATGTTTTATTTTGGAAATACTTTTTAAAAAGGACGTTTATAATATTACAGGTTCACACATAACAGAACTTGTCCTGAATTGTAATTTTATTTAACAACTTTACATATATGTAACATATTTTCTTGAGATATCGTTAAAATGGCTATTTAATCCAATATTATGTTGGTCATATGCTAATTGTTTTAGCTAAGACAGTTTGTATAAGTATTAGCAAATTGCTAGTTTGTCCATGGGCAGGGTGAGCCCAGTTCAGTAAGATAGTGTTAAAACAGTAGTTTTTCTGTGTTGACAGTCAGTGTTTGAAGCAGTTTGGCGACACGACCGGTCTGCAGGTGTGGGAGGCAATCAACGACTGCTTTGACGTGATGCCCATTGCTGCTACCATCGACGACAGGGTAAATTATTTTAGTTAGCACTCTACCATATAAAGTTAATGACTCTAATATCATTTGATGATTATTTTTCTCTTAAGTTAAAACACATTAGAAACTGAAGGACTAAAACTGCTATTCTAGTAGGCCTATATGTGAATAGCATTTTAAAACACAATAAATTTTCTAGTTAATACTTTTCTTAATTAAAAGGATTGGTCCCTTCCTGGTTAAATTAAATTTCCTTTTATGGGTATGATGACCAACTGTCTGTCTAATGCTGAAACGCCAAAACTAACTTACTGAACATGACATTGAATAGAACATTGCTTTCTTTACTTTCAATTTTTTTCTCTGATTCTTTATTTCTCTCTTTCTTAATATTTGATTTATGTTCATCTTATTGCCCTTATCTCTTAATTTTTTGTAATATTTTGTTTAATAATGCACTCAACACATTTGATAAAAACAAAAACTACCCTAGTGGCTACCTGACAGGGATTGATCTCAGTTAACCTTCAGTATAGTCAAAATGAAGACAAATTTAAAAACGAGATTACATTATTTAATCACACTGGTTAACTTGCAGGTGTTTTGTGTACATGGAGGTATTCCCAGCCCTGTACATGGTGATGGTACCATTGAGGAAATCAACAAAGTGCCAACTCCGTTAGCTGATCCAGAGTTCCAGAGTCCTCTGGCATGGGAGATTCTCTGGAGTGACCCTATCAGGTCAGCTGAGATTGTGTTGTGACCTGATTAAATGTAGGACTTGTCTACACAGGAGTTAGTTTACTAGATGAAGGAAGAATTTCTTTTTATTTAATGATTCACTCTACAGATTTGATTTATGATTATATGGTGTTAGGTTGAGGACCACTTTGAACCGGTGAGTAAATCACTGTTGTTAGTGGGCTACTTTCTCCAGTTGGTGGTAAAGTATATTTTGTATGTACTATGCAACACTTGGTATGGTACTTACCACAGCTTCTGTTACACTAGTTACGTAGCACTGTCTGGGACAGAAGTAAGCCGAGGAGTCCACCATGAGCAGTGATGTGTCACGCCATGAGCTGACAGTTGACCAACAAGCTATATCTCGAACCCTTTACCAGAAATATACATGTATACCTGAAATTGCAAGATAGTATGATGCAGTGCTCTTTGACTGATCCTTGAACATTACAGCTATACATGCAGTATTCCTGAATCATATTTATTTGATAATATTATAACATATATTCTCTCTGTGGCCTAGAAATTATAAGATTTAAAACTATATATTATGTAAAGAATCAACAACGCAGATGTCAGGTTTGAAAACCAACAGAATTTCTTTACGAAATAATACCCTTGTTCATTATAACATTTATAAAAAAAATCATTAAAAAAATCACTTCCGTTATTATATATTGACAGTTTTTCTTTGCTGAAAACCTAATGACACCTGTGACTACACAGGTTAATTTCTGTATATTTTGTTGTTTGTCTCTTTTTCTGAAACATGACATACATATTTTCCCAGCCTAGAACTGATGACCCCTGAGGTGATCACTGAACTGAAGGCCAATCATGGCTTTATTCCCAACACACGACGTGGAACAGCCAACTTTTTCAGCTGTGATGCGCTGTTTTCATTCCTTGAGGAAAACGGTCTCTCTCATGTCATCAGAGCTCACGAAGTGCAAGAAGCTGGTTTCCAGGTAACTTGAACATCAGTGGTGGATTCAGAGGGGTGGTTGTGGGTGGGTGAGAATAAGTTCAAGAATCGAGTTGCCAGGTATATGGAACCAGTGGTCATTTCAGAGGGGTAGTGGTGGGTGTGTGAGAATGGTGTTGGTCATGTTATTAGGGTCTATGACACCTGAGAAGATGGTTTCCAGGTAACTTGGGTAATAGAATGGAAGTTGTGATTGTGTGGGGAGAGAACAGTGTCTCCCATGTCATTATAGCTTTTGGAGTTTGGAGTTTGAAGCTTGTTTGGAGGGGATGATGATGATAGGTTATTTAGTATGTTTACAGGGGTTGTTGTGGAGAGAGAATATTCCATGCATCAGAAATAGATAATGAGGGGTCTTTGTGGGAAATAGAGAAGAGGTTATAAGTTGTAGCAATACATTATATGCCTGTTGCTAGTTTCAGGTCAGTTGATAAAAAATGCGGCCATTTGTAGTGAGGACAGTCAGTGATGGTTGTGAGGTGGAGATTATGAACAATGTATTTTTGTTAATTTAATATTCAGTGCAAGAGATTTTAGAACTAACCAGATGCCACTACTGTGTTTATTAATTTTAAATGGCAGCATAGTAAATTTTACAGCCAGCATCCCTTAATAGTATAATAGTATATGCTAACAGTTACAGCCCAATGCACTGACTGGATAAGAAATTGATCCCTCAGTCAATCAGTAATCATAGTGAGTGATTTACGGATGTTATAAAAATTTGCTGTAGAGTGTGAGTAAGTCTGTACTTGTTTTAACATTTGCCTATGAAAATGTTGTCCATAGCTTACATCCAGAAACCAATGTACAAAAGTGATTGTGTTGGTGTCTGTTGTGTTTCAGGTGCAGCAGGAGGGCAAACTGCTGACAGTGTTCTCCTCCTCCAAGTACTGTGGCGGGTCCAACGAAGCGGCCTGTGTGCTTGCCGACAACTTCAAGCTGCGAATGATCCGCATCGACACAACTTGATAATACCTGCTGGCTGCAGTATGGCCAGACAACCAGACATCAAACACTGTTACTGAGCACAACCTCGTACTTTATAAGCAGGAGGTTCAAATCAGTAAAAAGACTTCTATTTGACTTTCCATGGCAGCTGAAGGCTGCTTGGTCAATCTTGATACTACTGGATGCAGAGCAAAACAGCATCTCTCCACTGAATCACAAATTGAAAGTAGTCAATACACTATTCTGGTGTTTGATTTTTTAAAAATCAGGTGCACAAATTGGTGTAATTTTCAGTATTTTATTTCCCATAAGGCCAGGATGTTTGAAACTTCTATTCATCATGCTCAAAAACTCATTTTAGGTCTTCACTTATTTGCTGGTGTGGAAACAATCGCTGACCTTTGCTGTGGAGCTGTTGTATTCTAGAATCCCGGGATTCCGATACACTTTGAATCAGACACTTTGAATTATACAGTGTGTAACTGCTGAAAAGGTTTCATATGACCAGTAGGTTTTCTAAAATTGTTTTTTAATTTTTATTACATAGCTTTTGATAATGCTAATCATCTTCATACAACAACACTGTATTCATAGATTATTTATTACAGCTTAATCTTGTTTGTTTTTGAATAGTTGTTATTGAGTGGAAGTAGTCTACAGCTTTTTAATTATTGGTAATCTTGCACTTTCAAGTGTGTCATGTTTTCACATGAGAGGTACTTGTATATGATAAATATTGTTGAGGGTCTTCAGATGGAAGACAAATTTTGTATTAAGTGGAATGCATCAAATAGTTTGATATGTTGAATACTGTAAGTACTTAAAGGCACAATGCCGTGGAACAGAGGTCTTTATTTCTCTAAATACTTATTATAAATGAAAAGTAAAATTATTTTAGATTACAAACGTTTGAATAAAGCCACAGTGAAGGGAATTCCCTACTGACCCTCAGGGTTCTTTTCATTTTTTAATGTTGGAACTCTTTCGAGATAAAAGGAGAAAATATTACATCAGAACTATTCATATTTATTCAGAATTGATAGACATTAATGGTGACTGTATATTTAGACAGGGAATGCCTGTTACATGACTCAAAAATAATAAGACACCTCAGGAATCCAAACGGTCGTTGTTTTGTTCCAAATTTTTTCACGTTGTAAAAATTCTGAAAATGTCTAAATATATTGTTAATATGCCACATTTGGCGATTATGTAGATGGTTATAAATGGTAAAGTTAAGGACAAATCAGATATATATATTGTCAATTAATACTTTGTTTGGCCATTAAGTAGGTCAACATGGTGTGGCATTATGCATTTAAGTGAGCAATTTTATAATGAAATATTGTATAATATTTTAAGAATATATTTAGCACTCTGAATACGTTATCACTAGTTATATTACTAGTAAACCTATAGTAACTGGGTTTTATCACACCAATTTCACCACTGTAAAATGTACCCAATTTAAAGCAACCAAATTATTATTATTATTATTATTATTATTATTATTATTATTATTATTATTATTATTATTATTATTATTATTATT
>JAUTBW010113924.1:0-15172 GCA_032361425.1 Peltospira smaragdina | reverse complement strand
TTTATTTCTAGTTAAGTTGCAAATTTATATTCTTTAAACACAATTACTTAGACACATTTGTAAAATTGTAAAACAATAGCAATTCCGCTAAAATTTTGAATCCGAATTTTCAACTGACCTAAATATTTAAATTTGCTGAATGTCAAACTCGCGCGCTTTCGTGGGTTTGAAGTTTGATAACTGATTAATGATAGCAATTACAAATGTTTGTTATGCACACATGGATATTTATGGTTGCATATGATTGGATACGTTCACTTTATACGGTAAGTGGACTTTTTTTTATTGTTATACATCGTATTTGGCGCCGAAATAGCGATTGAAAGGCAGAACCCATTCGATTTAAATTTAGTCGGAACGGCGCTATATAGAACGATGTGCTCGCCGTTTGAACTAGCTGTATGGTAAAGTAAACACAGGCATATGGTTAAGGACCATGTAGATAGTTAGAAAGGAAACCTGCTGCTGCCACATATGCTACTCTTTCCGATCAGCAGCAGTAGGCCTATTGGATAAATATTGGTTAGTATTGGATAAATATTGGTTATTATTGGTTAGTACTGGGTAAATCATCGCACCATATTGCTTGACAGAAATCCTTAACCTAATTTTTATTTTCATAAAATGGTAGGATGTAAATTTTGGAATTAATGTGTGCACTAAAACTGATCAGGTGACAATAACTATTTCAGCAGTAATTTCATTCCGAACAAAATTGTTCAGAACATGATAATGTTTGCATCATGAATGCCTAAATTATTTTAACCATAAAAAATAGGTTGGTTGTATTTTCTACAATGCTACTTTTTATTTTGTCATACAGAGTGAAGCAGAAATAAGATGGTTTAAGCCTCCAGATCAAAAAGTTGATTTGTTTGCAAGTTTTTAATGTTTTCTTGCAGGTCAACAATGAATCGGCTCAGCATGATGGAACAGGTGCATCTTGCTGGCGAGGAGGAGGACGACCTATATTCAGGCTTCAATGATTACAACGCTACCTTAGATATTGAGGTTAAACTCTGTTTTAATGTTGAAGTAAAATGTCAGTGGTCACAACAATCCTTAAGATACTGAGGTTATTTTCTGGTTATAGTAATATAATAATAATACTAATTGGGGTACTGATTTTCCGCGATCACGGAAAAATTTACAAAATTATGGAAACAAAGATCACAAATGAAATTTGCTTCTCTTTTTTTCCCCGATTGTGCAATGAAATGCCATTTTTGGAACTGAAATTAAAGATTTATTAAACCTTAAATAAATGCATGTTAAAAAAACAAACAAACAACAGCACATTGACACAATAAAAGATGTTGTTGAGTTAGTTGTTGTAGTTTACAACATGTATAAAGAGCCACCATTTTGTTTTCAGCATTTGGTAAAGTTCGGATTTATTTGGTAGGGTTAATTTGTTGGTTACATTCGATTGTGGTTACTCCAAAACACTGGTATAATATTTTGTTTGCGCAGAATAGTTTGTTCATATGTTCACAGTAGAAGAAAGGAAATATTTATTTAATGATGGACTCGACACATTGTTGTACTGTTATATGGTGTCAGGCATATGGTTAAGGACCATGTAGATAGTTAGAGAGGAAACCCGCTATTTTAAAAATTCAATTTAATTATTTAAAAAATTATGCTTTTTTTAAATAATAAAATTAGGTTCCTTTAGAATAAGGGAAACTGGTTCAAACCTTATCTATGTTCAAAGGTGATGTGTTGGCTTGTCATTTTATATTTTAATTTTATTATTATTTATTTATTTATTTAAAAAAATAAAATATATATTATTATTTTTATAAAAAAAAATATTTTTTAATTATTATTTATCTATTTACTTATTTTACTTGGGTCTCATCTTCCTCTGCTTCGTTGCAAAACTTCAATAGTTTTTTTCTAGGTTTGTGGCAAGCATATATCCTTAGTTTGATAAGGTGTCTCCTTAAGTACTATTTTGGGGGGTTTTCAGATATAGAGCTAGTTGATATGGTTGTGTTATATGATTATAATATAACAGATTTTAAAAATATTTTAGTTTCAGTTTAAAGTTTCCATGTAGTTATGTTGCAGTTTATCATTTATTAATGTATTATTAAGTACTAATTACTGTTGCATCAGTGTGATTTTTCTGAAGCATGTTAGTTGTGAAATGATAAAGAGCATATCAACTTACCTATTGGTTTTAAAATTATAAATAATAGTTTGGCTACACCTGCTGTACTGGTATATTAATACATTTACCTGCCACTGAAAACACCTAATACATGTATACCAAAAACCTTATTTGAAAATTACTATAGATAGAATATTATTATTTTTTTGGAGAAATAAACATAATTTTTTATTTCATAAGCAGAATTGACATGTTTAATAAGTGGGAAATCAACACCCCTATAATAATAATAATAATAATAATAATAATAATAATAATAATAATAATAATAATAATAATAATAATAATAATAATAAATGGTGATGATGATGATGATAATGAACTTCAATTAAATATATTTTAAAGAAGCACATTACAGTATTTGGTAACTAAAAATATGTAAGCTGAAATATGTACAAATGAAACCATGGTGTGATAAAGTCATCTGACATATTGCATCTGAAGGAGACAAAATAGCATAGGTAAGTTATGATAAATATGAAATGACAAGATTTGTGTCAGTGTTGTTGTCAGTTCTTACTGTCTTTGATTGAGCATATCATAACATTGGTCAATAATTGGCTAATATAAAACATTGCATTATAATCATTAAAGTCTAATATTATTGTTATTGTTATTACAGGATTTAGCCCATGATGAAAACTTCCAGAAAGCTGTTTTGCGGACAAGCCATGGCAGAAGACCACCACCAGTATGTAATAGCTGACACTGTGTAACATTTGACACTGTGTAACAGTTGACACTGTGTAACAGTTGACATTGTGTAACAGTTGACATTGTGTGACAGTAGTTCAGTAGTTGTAATTACCTCTACTCAGCTCAAAACTGTCCTCATCATGTCATCTTTAATATCATTTCACTTACTTCAAAATTTGTCTTTTGAAGAGTCAGGGACCTTATTCACAAAAGTGTGTAAATTTACATCTGAAACACAGTACTAAGTCTATAGTTAACCATTTGTCCATGAGAGAGAGATGCTACTTTCAGATGTAAAATTATGTTACATGTGAAGTGTAACTTTACACTCATTTGTGAATAAGGCCCCTGGTCCCTTTATTGCATTTGTTGTGGGTGCTCAGATTTGATGAAGATTTAGAAAGATTGGGGGAGGGGTTCAGTATATCTGTATATATTGGGAAGGGTTCAGTATATATAAATTGAGAAGGGTTCAGTATATGAATATATATTGGGAGGGGTTCAGTATATCTGTATATATTAGGAGGGGTTCAGTATATCTGTATATATTGGGAGGGGTTCAGTATATCTGTATATATTGGAAAGGGTTCAGTATATCTCTATATATTGGAAAGGGTTCAATATATCTGTATATATTGGAAAGGGTTCAGTATATCTGTATATATTGGGAGGGGTTCAGTATATCTGTATACATTGGGAAGGGTTCAGTATATCTGTATATATTGGGAGGGGTTCAGTATATGAGTATATATTGGGAGGGTTCAGTATATCTGTATATATTGGAAGGGTTCAGTATATCTGTATATATTGGGAAGGGTTCAGTATATCTGTATATATTGGGAAGGGATCAGTTTATGAATATATATTGGGAAGGGTTCAGTATATGAGTATATATTGGGAAGGGTTCAGTATATGAGTATATATTGGGAGGGGTTCAGTATATCTGTATATATTGGGAGGGGTTCAGTATATCTGTATATATTGGGAAGGGTTCAGTATATGAATATATATTGGGAAGGGTTCAGTATATGAGTATATATTGGGAAGGGTTCAGTATATGAATATATATTGGGAAAGGTTCAGTATATCTGTATTTATTCTAGATAGGGGCAAGAGTATGAAATAATAACTTCTTTTTTATTGTAAATTACTGTGGTTGTTTGTAGTCTGGCTTGTGAAAATGGTTGCTTGACCCAAATCTCCCTTTTTTCATGTAGATAAAATACATTTTAATTCCCCAAGCATAGATAAAAGCTAATACTTGCTCAAGGCAAGTGGCAATTAATGGGAGAGAGTAGAATGTTAAAGATGCTAGTTCTCCAGACATGTAATGATTTATTGTTTTGATCCATGTTTAACGGGTTGAGCTGGTGGATTGTTCTTGGGCTGGCTACTGATCCCCTAGATCTGTGGAAATATTTCTTAATTTCTACCCCTGCTAATTAACCACCACATTTGTTTCTTTGCAGACTGGGAAGATGCCGCTGGGTACAGCTGCAAGACTGGGTACCGCTCAGAGAGGCCTAGCGGGTCTACCCACTGCCATGGGTGTGCGGCCAATCACAGGAGCCGTTCAGAATGACGGACAGGCTCGCCCAATGACTGCAGTGAGAGCAGCAGGGTTTACATCTGCCGGAACACGAGGTAGGTGTGAGCCACTTGAGTGTTGTAGTTGACATTGTGCTATCATATAACTGCGGTTCAAGCAGGCTGTCCTGGACACTACAGTTATCAGTGAGCACTGCCATCTCTAGGACAGGGTTTGTAGTTAGTTGCCAAACATCAAATATTCATTACCCACATGCTAATACTTAATACTGCAGTCTTTGGAATATGTTTATTATAAACTTTAACTGGTCTAAATATTAAATAATTAAAATACCAGTGATAATATTATTTTTTCTTCAGGGCCAGGATTTGACCCCATGAACCAGTCTGGCAAGGGTCCTGCCCCACCTCTGGAGCCCAAACCTGAAGACAGGTGTGTTGTGTTGTATGGTGATGATTGTTTGATACTGGCATCTTACAAAGCATCACGCAGCATATTTGTTAGAATTATATTTTTAAAAAAAATGTGCAACTTAATTTTCATCTAGTATTTGATATAAAACTGTGGAACAGGAAATTTGCATAAAGAACAGCAATACAGTATTATCAAAATATTTTAGATACATCTGTTGAACAGAGTAAATTTCTTAAAGAAATGCAGTACAGTATTATGACAAATATTACAGTTTCATGCGTTTGCGAGATTAACTGAAAGAATTGTCATTTGTATATCACCACAAATATTGCTAGAATTGGCATCAGTTCCTTCTTTTGAAGTGGTTGAGTGTCTGATATTGTTTTGTTATTTTAGTCCCGAAGAAAAGATTCGTCAGCTGGAAAAGAAGGTCAATGAGTTGATTGAAGAGAGCTGTTTTGCCAACAGTCGTGGAGAACTGGGTCTGGTGAGTGTCAGCATATCCTAACACTGTCATGCTTCGCACAGGCATTATTATTTCAGTATTACCACTGGCAACTTTAAGTATCAGTGATGCCAAATTTAAATAAGAAAAATATAGATTATGGATTTGTTTTTAAATTAATCATGTTTTCTAATTAAGTTATATTTTGTTTATATTGTCTCTGTTGTCATGAGCTGTGTCACTGGCTGACTGTCATAACTGTTTTTGTAGGCGCTGGAGAAAGCCAAGGAGGCAGGGCGCAAGGAGCGGGTGTTGGTGCGGCAGAGAGAACAGCTGTCCATGGGAGACCAGGTCAACCTCGACCTCACATACTCTGTAAGTATCAACCTCAACTTCACATACTCTATAAATATCAACCTTGACCCCACATGCTCCTTAAGTAGTGATCCTGTTTAGTATCAACCTCAACCTCGTGTACTCTGTAAGTAGTGAGCCTGTTTAGTCTCAACATCATACTCAGTAAGTAGAGAGCATGTTTAGTCTCAACCTCAACCTCATGTACTCCGTAAGTAGTGAACCTGATTAGTATTAACCTCAACCTTATGTACTCTGTAAGTAGTGAACTTGTTTATTATCAACCTCAACCTCATGCACTCCATAAGTAATGAACCTGATTAGTATTAACCTCAACCTTATGTACTTTGTTGTAAGTAGTCAACTTCTTTACTATCAAACTCAACCTCATGTATTGTATAAGAAGTGAATTTATTCATTATATCCTCACCCAGGTTTCTGACTGTCTAGAACAATATGGTGGTAGTGTGTCTGTTGTTATAATTTCTAGTTATTATTCTGTTTTATTTTATAGGTGTTATTTAACTTGGCCAATCAGTATGCTGCCAACGAAATGTTTCAAGAGGCCCTGAATACCTACCAAGTAATTGTGAAAAACAGAATGTTCAACAATGCAGGTTTGTGCTTATGTTGCTCTTAGCTTTGTGTGTTACACTTTATGATATGATTTATTTCTTTTTGAATATTTTAAAATTCAGATGTCATCAAAAGTTCTTGTCTCACTGGGTTTTTTGCTTTTTCTTGTGGAGAATTATTACAATAAGGAAATTGCATTTCCACCCACCCTCTTTTCTAATACATCTGTAGATAATATGTGGATTAAAATGTTTATTTCAAACAGCTTGTCTGTTGTTTATTTAATTTTTTACAGGAAGATTAAAGGTAAACATGGGCAACATATACTTTCGGCAGAAGAATTTCCAGAAGGCCATTAAGTACTACAGAATGGCTCTAGACCAGGTGCCAAACACACACAAAGAAATGAGGTACAGCAAACTGTTAGATGTTGTTTTATCTGTCTTATTTTATTTTACAAGCTTGCATGAAATACTAACCCTAATATCAGAACAGTTATTTTTCTTATTGGCTGACTTGAAATGACTTTGTTGTTTGTATAAATATTCACCAAGAGATAATGTCACCATTGGTACCATACTGTGGCTCAGTAGGCATTTGCATTTAAGATGTGGTGCAAAAACATTAGCCTTGAATAGTTTTGTCACAATATAATTTCAGAGAGGTTAGAGGTTCACTTTTTTAATGAACCTTGCTTGATCCCTTCTTCTCCTCTGTATAACCTTATTTTAGTTTTGACAAAAACAGATCATAATGGTCCTTAACAGTTTTTCTGATGCCAGATAACTGTAAGTAACACATGTTGGGTGCATTATTAAATAAAATATTTCCATAGTTTTTTTTATCAAAGTATGCTTAATGTCTGTTGCCTCTTTGTGTTAGGACTAAGATCATGCAGAACATTGGCATCGTGTTTGTGAAGATGGGCCAATACACGGATGCGATAACGTCGTTTGAGCACATCATGTCTGAGTCGCCATCCTTCAAGACGGGCTTCAACTTGATCCTGTGCTACTTCGCGCTGGGCGACCGCGACAAGATGCGCAGGGCCTTACAGAAGCTGCTCACTGTTGACCTCAAGATCGACGACGAGGACAAATATCTCGCACACGGGGTACAGTGCACTACACACACACGCACACACACAGAGCAGGGGCCTTATTCACAAACGAGTGTAAAGTTACGCTTTACACGTAATGTAACTTTAAGTCTGATTATTGGCTGAAAGTAGCATCTCTAATGTCACGGACCAATGGTTAGACATAGACTTAGTAAAACATTTCTAATGTAAATTTATACCGTTTTGTGAATAAGGCCCCAGATTGGGAGACATTTCTGTTTATATTGCTGTGGTTTAAACATCATGTTTTATTTGATGATAACATGATGAAAAGATGGGGATTGATATTAGATGAATGCTTAGAAAATTTGAGTTTGTCTAATACAATACTGTTGTATGCACTGTTTCTTCTTTAAAAATGTGTCCAGTTAGTAGTCTGTACAATAATATAAATAATATAATTATTTATCCTAATAATTTAGCTCATTTATATTGTTTTTCAATTATATCAATATGATACATACATTATGTTTTAGATATACTGGCTTTGTATAATATAAAATATAATATAAAATGTTCAGAAGATTACAATCTGATGTGATTCTGGTAATGGTTCTTCCAAAATATGAATAGCAGAAAATAAACAAGGAAATACTAACAAAAAGTAGTTGTAATACTTCCCTTATTCTGCTGTCTTGTGTGATAGTTGTTGGTTGGTAGTGAAGGTTATTCACTGGCACGCTCTGAGCCCGATGAGTGGTTCTGACTTGGTTTGTCATGTTTCAGGAAGACAAGCAGTACAACCTGGTGCTGGAGATCATAAAGAACGATGCGTTGAGGATGATAGAGCGAGAGAAGTGAGTATTCTGCATTCAGTGCTAGAGTCTGTGAATACAGAATTCAGCATGGCGTTTTCATTTCATCTGACCTTTTTCTACTCTACCCCTATTTTACAGCAGTTCAGACCTACTAGGTCCAACAGCTAGGACATAATTATAACGTCAATAGTCTAGTAATAAAAGTACCTGCCTCACACATGGTTGAGTCACTAAGACGCAATAATGTCAATAGTCTAGTAACGAAAGTGCCTGCCTCACACATGGTTGAGTCAGTAGGAATGGGTTGAATGCATATCTAAACAAATTGCAACGTTTTCACTTATTTACTAAATAAAAAAATTAGGTAAAAACAAAATAATGTTCTTATGTGAATCGGTACAAAAAAATGTCATGTTTAAGTTACACTTTAGACCAGTTAAAACTATAAAAATCACCAAAAAAAAATCACCGAAGTTAGCTATACTTATGTTCATTAGAAGCTAGTTGTCTGGTAAATCATCCATTATTAGTAATCCAGGTACTTTGTTGTCTCCAATTTTTTTTCTGAAACCAACTTTGATGTTTTGTCGGCCATTTCACAATTTTCAATGTGCATAAAACGATCAAAATTAGATTCAAATTAGCTGATTCGATCAGCTATCAATTCCTCAAAGTGATTGTGGCATTCCACCATTACTGTCAGACGAAAACACCCAAAGAAAATCATGCTTTTAAATCAAAATTTATTAATATTTTTGAAAAAACTAACAAAAACAAACCATAGCACTAAGCACTGTGACCTGTTTCCTGTTGCCAGGGCATGCGCACTAGAGGTTTTCGGGTGTATAATGGCTGGTAAATCATATTAAAGTGACACACTACAATTGGCAAACAGCGACTTGGCTTTTGTGATGTTGGGCGAGATATCTTGCCTTCAGTAGTCAAAAACTTTTGTTTAATCTAACTTCCTAGATTGCATTACTAACTTCCTTCTGTCACTTCTAGACACATGAATTCATGTAATAAAAAATAAAATAAAAGTTTACCTTTTCAGTACCTAAGCCTCTTAATTTATTATTTGTATTACAGTAGTTATAAATTAATTCCAATTTCATTTCAAAGATTCAAATTTGTTGTCATGGCTGTTATTAGATTCATATTATAGTCATTCTTTTGTTGATGCTGTGATTTATTGATTATAGTGCATTGATTATAGTGCCAAGTTTCTGTTTTTATGCTTTGATGTGTTTTCAGAAAATATGAAGCTGAACACTGTATAAAGACGGCAGCCAAAATAATATCTCCTGCAATTGAAGCCACCTTCTCACAGGGTTACGACTGGTACGTTTCCTCATCACTAACTGCTGGTGCAGCCATGGAGTAATCTAAAACGTGTGTGCATGTAACTAGTTTATATTTCTGTTTAGTGATTCAGTCTTATCCACCGTTACACTTAGCTCAGCTCGGGCATTCATATTAAGAAGAGCTTTTAAACTGAGCTATTCCATTTAACAGTGACAGTGTAAACGTCTACTGTGGAGAAAAGTTGTTAGTGGTTAGTGAGAGGTACTGGCTTAATGGAATTATTAATCTCAGTACATAGGTACTATGTGGAGAACTTGGTGCATAACTGCTTTAAGTGTCGTTAATAACAACACAGAGTAGCCGATTGTAATTCTGGTTGTATTCATAGTGTATTCGTTAACTGAAAGAATCTTTACATGTAGATTTGTTTGTCAGGTGTATTGACCAGGTGAAGAACTCGCAGTACCTTGACCTGTCACATGACCTTGAGATTGACAAGGCCATCATGTTCCTCAAGCAGAAGGACTTCCAACAGGTAACACACCAACAGCCAGCACATGGTGATACTGTGTGTACATGTGCTGCAAGTGGTAGCAGTGTCATGTCAGTGCTCCCATGTCATGTCTGCAGTGGGTTTTTGTTCTCCTTATACTTTAAGTCTTTTTCTAAAAGAGGAACATTTATCAGATTCATTTGTGATCATTTACCGAGTGTTCACGTGCATTTGTATGTGTGTTTGTGTGCATTGTTTTTCAAGGGGTTGGTTGGGGTTTGTTGTTTAAGCATTTTATTTTTATTTTACAAGGATCACATATCAGTATTTTCTTAATTCATTACATCATATGTATTTTTTTTTTTTAATTGTATCTATAGATGATCATGGCTGTGACATATAAAAAGATGATGGATCGGTAATATTACAGTTTTGTTTTACTTACTCATTAGTTTTATACAAAGTGTTTTATTGTCCTTCCAGGCCATAGAAACCCTGAAGTCTTTTGAGAAGAAAGATTCCAAGGTTGCCAGCACTGCTGCTACTAATTTATCTTTCCTCTATTTCCTGGTAAGTCCACAAAGCTTGTCATGTCATTGGTGCTTATGTGTTTATTTTGTTAAAACATGCTGTGATACCATTTGCTAGAAAACCCTTGCCTTGATATTACCAATAAGTGGAATAAACCTCAGTTCTGGAATAGTAAATACATTATGTATTACTTTCTGCTGTACAGTGTTATCACCAGTTGTATGTGCTCAGTACTTTATTATCGGTAGGTCACTGTTCATATGCAGTGTTTGCTTTTCAATGTGTCTGTTTAGTCATTGTTATGATGATGTGCTTAATGAAGTTTTGCCAGTGTTGCAATACCTGTGTTGTGAATGTTACATTTACTAACCTCAGTGCACATAGATGAAATGAGTCACATAAACATGTAGTTATTTATATTATTTACTTTCTTGTGGGGACAGAAATGCTGGGCATTGATCCAGCTATCTCACAAGTAGGCCTGATTGGCATATTTACAGTCATGTTAGTACATTTGTTTTAGGAATGTATTGTTTTTACTTTGTTAGTTTTTCTGTGAATGCAAAATTCAAGTTCATTATAATATTTAGAGGGATACAGGCGGGTAAGGTAGAATCATAATACTTACTGGTAAGAAGTCCAATAATTATTTTTTAATGGATGATTTTGGTTAAATAATCAATCTTTCCCAAACCTTGTTAAAGTGTAACTGATTCATCACATTTTATAAATATTTTGTTAATGCTTGTTGTGCTGTTCTGTATAATAAATAAATATTAATTACATTTTTGTATTGCATGATCATCAGCAACATGAGGTATTTCTTTTCAAAGATATTTCGCTTTTTTGTAACCTTTATTTCTTAAATTTGTAGAGCTTTGTACATTCTTTATATGGTACTCTCTGCTTTTTAGCCCCTGTGTAAGTTTTATTTATCATTTCTGTATTGTTTTCATCAGTACTATATCTATCTCTCTGTCTGTCTGTCTCTCTCTCTCTCTCTCTCTCTCTCTCGCTCTCTCTTATTTTGCGATGGATTATTTTCTTGATATGTTGTACCCAGTAGTTTTATTTCCAGGCTTATCAACTGTGAACATAATGTTTCAGTGGATTTATTCACAGAGAAAAAGAAAAAAAACCCAACAACATTAAAATAAAAAACCCAAATAAACAACAACAGATCTGATTGTGTAAATAACCTTTGGTTTCTCCTTTAGACTAAATAAATAATTAGATTTTGTTTAATTAAAAAAATTAGTCACAATTGTTTTGATGTGAAAAAATTAGAAACTTGCTGTAAGGGTTTAAATCTCAACAAACTGCTTCAGATGAATACTCAGACCACCAGACTATACTGCACTGTAGTGATTTCTGCTGGCGTTTCACGTGGAGATCACTGATAGTGATTAGCAGACTGTTTGGACTTACCTGGTAGTCATATTAATGTAAACCTTCTGTGGAAGTTGTTTATCTTATATATACATCAACATACAATAGATAATAATTGTTTTATTTTTGCAGATATAGCTTAAATATTTTTAATTTTTTGTTTAATCTTTCCTAGTAGTTTTGATTTGAAATGCAAGCTCTAACAGTTGTACTGGGTTACTGGTCCTGCATGTTTGTTGGTTTTGTGCATGTTCACAAGTGTAACTGCATGATCACATGTTACTATAACTGACAGCATGTGATTAGTTGTGTTGTAACAAATATTCTGTATTTAGTGCTGTGGCTTCTTGTATGTTATCAATCTCTGTTACAAAGTCAAATAGATGCATTCACTTAGCCTTGGTTTGTTTACATTTAGAGGTGAACAAATTTCAATTTCTCATTTTAAGATTTCAATTGCTGTTTTTAAGTTACCATAGTTGATATTCTCTGTTACACTGAATAACATTTGTATAATTGTATTGTAAAACTATTAAACAGTAAACTGAACATTACTAAAGGGGTTAAGTGTCAGCAGTTGTTTCTAATATTATACATGACAGATAGGTTGTAATTGTCGGTCACAAACTTGCTCTAATCATGTCTTAGGAGTGCATATTTTCTAAGAGACTTGCACTTCTTGTAGACAGTGACTTGCACTTTAACATACATTGTTTCTTCTCCATACAGTCTAATTATTAGGGGGTTTTCTCAATTGTAATTTAGTGTGTAGTCAGCCAAAATATTAATTCACTTTTTTTCATCTTGATGTTAGTGTTTTTCCTCCTTGATATGAATATAATTGTTTGGTTTTTTACCTATTTAATAATAATATTTTATTACATTTTCACATTAATTGTACTAAATATTAAAGATAAGATGAATCCAGTTGAGTTAAGATGACTGGAAACAAAGTGATATACTGATACCATTGTCAGTAGGCAATGAAATAGGCTGGAAAATACTGTCACATGTTGGTATAATAAACAAGGTATTATATTTTGTAAATATCAGTTATGTTTGTTGTTTTTTTGTTGTTTAAAAAAAAAAAAATGTATATTAAGTGGCACTAATTAAAAGGTTAAAATAACAAAGCAGACACTTCTGATTGGAGGTTTAAAAGACTTGTTTTTTAACATTTGATCCCTCTACCCACAGGAAACAGACATGTCTCAGGCTGACAAGTACGCTGAGATTGCCATGTCAGCTGATCGGTACAACCCGGCAGGTGAGCTTGTCACTTCATTGTTAATTTTTGCAGTTATATTCAGTGTTCTCATTACAGATAAACTCGTCAATTTGGATTAACAATTTCAAAATAATACTGGTAAGACTGGTGATAAATAAAACATAATAAAAACTCAATAGTGTGGTTGTCTCTTCTTTTTTTCTCTTTTTAATTTTTTTTAACTTATATATTTATTTTGTGCTCAGTTTGTGTAAAAACAGTATCATTCTGTAATTTACTAACATTTGTTGTACCTTACCGCCAAAAATACAAGAGACATTTCTAGTAAAATAAGTAGAATATCAAGTCAAATTAGGATAACAAGTCAAATATCTATATACAAAGAGATTTTATTTCAGTAATAGTAAACAAAGGCAATGTGTTGTTTGTATTTCAGCAATGTGTTGTTTTTATATTTCAGCACAGGTAAACAAAGGCAATGTGTGGTTTGTATTTCAGCACTGGTAAACAAAGGCAATGTGTTTGTATTTCAGCATTGGTAAACAAAGGCAATGTGTTGTTTGTATTTCAGCATTGGTAAACAAGGGCAATGTGTTATTTGCCCGAAATGATTACGAGAAGGCTCGCGAATTCTACAAAGAAGCACTCAGCAATGACTCATCCTGTGTAGAGGCTCTTTACAACCTAGGTTAGTTACGGTTGTTTTTTTATTAACTAAATAATTACTTGAAGTTATCTTTGTATTTATTCTGTAAGTTAAAGTTACATTGTCAATTTACCATATTTTAACATTGTTTACTAATAAAACATGTAAGTTCTACAGTACCTGAATTACATTTGTTATCCTTTGCTATCAAGGGATATTGTCATACTCTAAATACAAATTAAACCATTTTGTTTAAGCCAGGCGGGTCCCACCATGAAAGAACATTAACTAACTTAGAGAGTTTGTATATGACCTAGATAGCGATAGTAGCACAATGAGTCTGATGTGGAGCATGCCAGTTAGACATACCATGACTGGATCGTCTTTTCACAATGTTTAAATAATAAAAATATTCTTTAAAATTAATTTCTGGCTATTTATTAATGCTTTAAATAGACATTGAACAGTAGTTTAGTGAATTTAATGTTAAAATGTATTGAATTCAGAAATATTTTGCATCAACATTGATGCACACAGATTTTATTTAGTAGTATTTAAGGAAAATATTGTGTTAAATATATAGGAATCATGTGTCCTGTGAAATGTTGTAATGATAATCAGGACTGAGGTACTTGCCACAATACTGGGCTGTGCTTCCTGACACTGACTGCCAGTGTTTTGTGTTGTCAGGGCTGTCCAACAAGCGACTGCAGCGGCTGGAGGACGCTCTCGACTGCTTCTACAAGCTGCACGCCATTCTCAGAAACAACCCAGAGGTCATGTACCAGATCGCAGATCTGTATCCTTGTCTCTGCACTGCACTGGTGCCAGATAGAAATTAATTTACTGAAAGCAAAATGGAAATCCCTCAGGGTGTAACTTGTCTCAAAATTGCCAAATCTACCAACACTACCATTGTTTGCTGTCGGTGTGAGATGGTATACTTTATTGTCAGCACTCAATTATAAAGTTTAAAAATCCTTGGAGAACCTCAGATATTACACTTTATCAGTTCTATCAACTTGTGCTAATAAATTTATATCCGAAAGCACATGGGATATCCTCTCTATATGACTTTTTAATTAACGATATAAAAAAAAAATTAAAAGGAAATTATGCCACTAAAGCAAAAACCAGTTTAGAATATGATTTTCGGAAAAGCATATAATGTCTGTGGTATGCTACAGATACCAGTTTAGTGTATGTCTCTGGTATACTACAGACACCAGTTTAGTGTATGTCTCTGGTATACTGCAGACACCAGTTTAGTGTATGTCTCTGGTATACTACAGATACCAGTTTAGTGTATGTCTGTGGTAAACTACAGATACCAGTTTAGTGTATGTCTGTGGTATACTAC
Organism: Peltospira smaragdina; assembly: GCA_032361425.1. Taxonomy (NCBI): domain Eukaryota; kingdom Metazoa; phylum Mollusca; class Gastropoda; order Neomphalida; family Peltospiridae; genus Peltospira; species Peltospira smaragdina. Next base: position 129 of record JAUTBW010113924.1, on the reverse strand, counting down.
AGATACCAGTTTAGTGTATGTCTGGTATACTAGATACCAGTTTAGTGTATGTCTGTGGTATACTACAGATACCAGTTTAGTGTATGTATCTGTTGCGCTTTCGTTGAAAACAATTGAGTTGTTCTTAAC
>JAUTBW010113813.1:0-15174 GCA_032361425.1 Peltospira smaragdina | reverse complement strand
GAGAGAGAGAGAGAGAGAGAGAGAGAGAGAGAGAGAGAGAGAGAGAGAGAGAGGTAGGGAGGGAGCGATACAGAAGTTTACTTTTTCATGACATATTCAACACAATTTACTTAGTTATATGGTGAATGTGCGAGAGAGAAATAGAGAAAAACTGTTTCATTTAATGACACACTCAACACATTTACAGTTGTGGAGAGGAGACAGAAATATTTTATTTTATAATTTACAGTGTTATGGAGAAATGTTTTATTTAACAACACACTACCCGATAAACATTTTATTTATAGTTACATGGAATGTGTGTGAGTGGCAGACAGACAGACAGACAGAGAGAGAGAGAGAGAGAGAGAGAGAGAGAGAGATAGAGAGAGAGAGAGAGAAAAAGAAAGAGAATGACACACTCAACCTATTTAGTTGTGTGGAGAGGAAAGAATGGTTTAATGACACACTCAGCACATTTTATTTAGTTACATAATGTCAGACATCATCGTTAAAAACCACCCTGATTGTGAGAAAGGAATAAATGAATGTATAATAACACTCCAGTACAAAAAGATATCAGCTTCTGTGTGTAAGATGTTTTACATGCACCATCCAACAAATGAGAAAGCACATACCACAACCTTGTTGTTAGTATTGATAGCACATGCCACGGCCTTGTTACACAAGTTGTGGTGCATTGGCTGGAACAAGAAACAGCCCAATGGGTCCACCATGTGGGACTGATCCAACATAGCTCAGAGGAAGAGAGTTCGCTCATGGTGTGGTGGGTCGACAGATCCATTTCTTGAGTAGACCCATTGGGCTGTCTCATTCCATCCAGTGCTCCACGACTGGTGTAACAAAAGTTGTGGTATATACTATCATGTCTATGAGACAATGCATATATAGATATGCCTTGCTGCTAATCAGAAATATTAACCCATGTGGCAGCAGCAGTTGTTCTTTTCACTCATAATAGTTCTTAACCATGTCTGATGCCATACAACCGTAGACAAAAATGTATTGAAATAAACACCTCCCATCCCCCACCCCTCTCTATCTGCCTCTGTCTGTCTCTGTCTCTCTCTCTCTCTCTCTGTCTAATTACATGTCAACAAAGTGTTTTTCTGTCAGAGTTGTGGTTCTGGAAGATGTGCGTAATGTTGTCATTCCTCTTTTTGATTTCAGCGGCGTTTTCAATCTGTTGGTCGGCATTGTGTTCTTTGTACGCAGGTTGATAACAGGCCTAAAATATACAAAATATCAAGAATTAGGGGTTTTCACTGGACTGTTTATATTTGATGTCATTTGAGGATTCTTGTGAAATTATGAGAGTACCATAATAGGACTTTAAGATAAAACTAAAAAAATAAAGAGGCCTATCCAAATTTCATGCTTCGACGGCCAATGAGATCCCTGAAGAAATATATTAAATTTTAAAATTCTGTGATGCACTAAACATATCCTTATCAACATTTTAATATTATTATTTTTTAAACAATGTACTGAACACATTTTTATCAATGGTTATATTAGTGTTAAAAAACTTTTTTTTTAATTTTTAAAGTCAATGACAGGAATTGATCTCTGATCAAACATGTGGCAGGTGTGTGATTTCACCACTAGGTTAGTGAGTCACCCACTATTAAGAACTGAAATTATTACAAACACCAGTCACCAAATGCAACTAACTTTGTATCTGGGTCAATAGGAGACTTATATTTAGTCAGAAAAAATATTTGATTTGTGTCATATTATTTGTATTAGATAATATCAACTTCTAGTAATAACTGTATTGCATATATTTATTCAAAAAAAAATAATAATAATAATAAAAAATAAAAAATAAAAAAAAATTATTGTGATTTTCAAGAGAACACACTGTTTTACCTAAATGACCAACATTTATTTAGGTTTTTGGTTTTTCAGTGAGTTAACACAAAATATTATTTTATTTTTGGGGCAGCTAATGCAAATTGTTACCACTTAAAATTAATATTGACCTAGTGTTCCATATATTTATTTTTGAGCCACCATACCTTTTGGAAAGTTTTTGATCCTTGACACACATATTTATAAACTGATAATAAAGTAACATTACATTAAAGTTACTACCGTATATCAAGAATATTTTTATGTCTAAATGGTACGCTCCACACCAGATTCATTACGCTACTATTGCTATATAGGTCAGATACAAACAATATATGTTAGTACACGGGGGGACCCGCCTCGCTTAAACGAAATGGCAAAATTTTAATTTAGCATTTGATGACATCCCTTGATAGCGAAGGCTAACAAGTGTAATTCAAGTACTGTAGTGTTGTATTAGTAACCAGTGTTAAAACACAGTAAAATCGACAATGTGATTTTAAGTTTTAACACTGATTAGAATAAACCAGTCAATATTTAACTTGCTCAGATAAATGATTAAAACAGTTGAAGAAAAACTACACTCAACATATTTTATTTAAGGTTAAGTGGTTACGGTAATGACCATTTTGATGCTTAGAAAAGAAACCTGTTGTCAATGTTTATGCTACTCTTTCCAATTAGCAGCAAAGAGTATTTTAAGGGATGTTCTCACGATGCAACTTATCGACATGTTGCATGCAATACAGTTGTACCGTGACAACAACGGAATTGTAACGATTTTAGTTGTATGCGACAAGTTGTTTGGGAGTTGTAACGATTAGAACATGTTCTGTTTATGTAAAACAATTTCTTTGCAAATTTTCTTTAAACATGACAACAGTAATACCAGCTACTCATCTTCACTCGAAGAATCCACAATTACCTTGAAGAGATTTAAATTTTATTCACGATTTCAAATTGTATGAAACACTGACAGCCATAAAACTTGCAATTTTTGTCGTATCGACAAATCGCATGCAACATATTGCTGTGTGAGAATGCCCCTTTATATGCACCATCCCAGACAGGACAGTACATACCGCATTCTTTGTTACACCAGTTGTGGAATGAGTAATGGTTCAATGGGTCCATTGTGACTGATCTGACAGTGACAACCAACTGTACCATGAGCAGATCCTCTACCACTGAGCTGTCAGGCAACCCACAATGGCACAAGACTGCTTAATTCTCTATGGTTAATGTGATAAATCTGGCTTTGAGGCGGGGAGGGAAGTTGGGTAAGAGCCTAAGGGCCTAAAATTCAAAGTAAGTTAATATGAAAATACTGCTATCTTTGATATTAGCACGACTAGGCCTACATCTGATGATACAACAAAACAAGACTACCACGTGACGTAACCATTAGCCTAACTCAGATGCCAGGATGTGGTTGTATAGCTAGAAAGCTAACGACTGTGATTGTAACGGGTACATCGTGAGACGAGTGATCCACTCGACAGTGTTAAACGATTATAACTGCTCAATATTAAACATGTAATCGTAGACTCACAATAAGCAGTTATCGAAACTTATTGAAATTACTGATAATTTCCATGTAACTAATCTACAGAAATATTATTAGGCATATTTTTTTCTTATAACCGTAAAATAAAATCCCGCTTACCTTCAAAACCGCACTTTAATACAACCTTTGACCTATATTTCCAAATATGGATAACACCTTTGACATTTATATAAATATCGACCAATCAAATCACTTACATATGGCAATTTTTAAAAACAAATGTATTAAACCGCCTATCGTGGCCACCAGTACTGAATGAAAAAAAAAAAATCACTAAGATTATGTATTATATTGTTTAAAATCCGATTGTTACGTTATAACATATATTGTTATCCTACATTAAATTCATTATTTTGGTTTTAAATACACCGAAAAGTAGACAGATAAATATAGTCTTTTATGATTTGCGATAAAAGTGACCTATTTGTTACAGCGTTTGGTTATTTTTGATTTCCCGCCTAATAGTATTAGGTTCAACAACCTGCATTTAGCAGCGGTAGGAAAACAAGATTAATTTTAATATATAGCTATATATATGTTACGTAATTAATTATTACATTAATGGTGAGTTTAATATTGTTGTGACGTATACATTTATGTATTTGATTGTGTTAAATGTTTTATGTGATGGATTTCATAGCGTATGTCGTTATAAATATAAACAATGTCAGTGGACGAGTGGTTGGATCATGACAATTTTAATTTTATTAAAAACTAAGAATGATTTTGAATTGAACGTTTTGACGTTTTGGTTAGTAACATTTTATTTTATTAATAATAATATATATTACAGTTGTAGAACTACATAGTGTACGAGGGTGACATCTAATAGCTAAACGTTGTAGAACAGTAACTGTTGTGTATTGTGTTAAAGTAAGAAGTAAGCTGAAGACTACAAATTATTCATTTTTATTGTAGATCACTATATAATATACCTACATTGTCTAGCATAGCCTATTGATAAATCAGTAAATAGTAAGATATTTTTGATATAATAAACATTAATATTGTTATAACTAATGATATAGGCCTGCAGGTTAAGGTTTTATATTTCAAGGTTTTGAAATCGGTGTAAAGAGTAGGCCTAAAGTATTCAGACATCAATTGACATAGTTAATAAAAAGATAACACGTTGTCATCATATGGGCGGCTCATTCCAACAAGCAGCAAGGGATCATTTGTATGCACCATCCCTAATAGAGGATAGCACATACCATGATCCTTTTTTACACCATTTGTGGAGCACTGTCTGAAAAGCCCAATGATTCAATGGGTCCACCATGTCATGTGGGGTTGACCAGATGACCCACTGAACCATAAACAAACTACCTCTGAGCAATATCCTGCTCCTAAAACATAAATGAAGCATTGTTGTCAAATCTAGGAATTTAAAGTGACTGTCAAAAATATTTTTATTATTTAAACATTTAGAAAATACAACCCAGTCATGTCTAACTAGTACGCTTCACATTGAAACCATTACGCTACTATCGCTGTCTAGTTCACATACAAACACTCTGTTAGTACCTGTTCTTTCATGGGGAGACCCGCCTCACTTAAATGGCAAAATTTAAATTTAGCATTTGACGATATCCCTTAATAGTGAAGGCTAACAAGTGTAATTCAGGTACTGCAGTGCTTGTATGTTGTGTTAATAACCAGTGTTAAAATATGGTATAATCGACAATGTACTTCTAATAGTTATTTTTTATATATTAAAACAAACACACCCAGACACCTCAAAAACTACTAGTCTCCAGAATACATAAAACGGTATAAAAGTGAGCCGAAATAGACATTTATAAAATGTCTTTATAATACATAAAAATATTAAATCTGAGTTTTTGCAGCATTAACATAATTAGTACATAGATTTATGATGCAAATAATTTTCAATTAATGATTTACAGATTGTTTTAATGTTTTCTTGTAGGTTTCATCATGCTGTTTGGCAAGATAGTTGTCATCAAAAGAAATGGCACAGACGGTGCCCATTTCCCACTTACTGCCACATCCTGTTTATTTGGAAGGTAAATTATTAGATTACTGAGATGTCTTTTGAAGAAAAAAAATTCCATCGTCTTTGATTTTCTAGATGTATACTTAATAGTGATACTTCGTGTGTACACAATTTCAATGATAATAAAACAAATTAAACAAAATTAATGACAGTTGCAAAATTTTTATTTGCACTTCTAAGCATTTTAAATTATAATATTGATGGATTGATGTAAAAGTAAATTATTATGTTGAGTAGACAAATTGTTCTCAAAACTGGTGAAAGGCTCATGGACCTCCCTCTTTTATGGTATTAAGACTAATTTATTTATTTTTTAAAATAAAAAAATAAATAATGAGATCAAACAGAGTATTAGTTCTTATTTTAACAGTTACTCAGTGATGCATTTACTATTAATATTAATGCAGCACTTAAAGGATTAATGTTAAAGTTGCTGATACAGGAATTTGTTGACGTGGCTATTTTAACAAATTGTATAGTGTAAATTATATAGTTTTGAAGACTTGGTATGTAAATATGCAGTTTGTTTAAATCTATATGCAATATAATTTTTTCCTCTACAGGAGCAATGAGTGTGATATCCGAATCCAGTTGCCAACAGTCTCGAAGGAACATTGCCGTGTGGATGTAAATAGTGATGCCCAGGTATTACATTTGTGTCAAGATTGTCAGTGTCTGTGAAATAAAATTTAGCTTTTTGACTGCCATTAAATAAAAGGGCAGCTTATCACATTTACCACCTTTAAATGCACTTTTGCTCATCATATATTAAACTTTTTAAAGTAAAAAAAAAAAAAAAAGGCTTGTTAAATTGGTGGTGTTCTTATTTTTCTAGAACTAGCAAATGAGAAGCATTAATGTAAGATTTGATGTTATAATAACCATATTTTTGTAATCAATATCATATTGCAGAGACTGTTTAATGAACAATTTAGTAAATGTGATTGTTAAATATTAATAAGTACTTAATTAAAATTTATACTCTTCAGGTATTCGTGACAAACCTGAGTCAGACAAACCCAACTCAGCTGAATGGGAAGACAATGCAATCTGTTGCCGAGGTAAAACACTGTGATGTGTTCACCATCAGCGATCGATCTTTCCGCTTTGAGTTTGCCCCGGACTCCAAGCACCATCCAAGAAACATGAAGATATCAACACCACAAAGGGAGAAGACCCCTAATAAGATTCTCACTCCAAAGGTGAACTTATTTGAAATAATTGCTTTTAACCTGACCATAGCATATGATACCTGGGGCACATTGATAGCCTAGTGGTGAAATTACTTGCCTAACAAGTGGTTGATCTAAGATCGATTCCTGTCAGGTAACCAATTGTTTTTTTTTCTAAATTTATGTTAAAAAAAAAAAAAAAAATCTGTGGTCAAAACTGACATTTTGTTAAAATATTTTACTAAATACAGTAAACTAGGTTGTCCTGTAATCATTATTTAATCTGTGCATTATAAAACATATTTTGGAATAATTTTAGTTCCGAGTAAATAAATTCAATCTGCTAATTCGAAGTCCTGAAACAATTAAGTTTTTCCAATTTTAAACGTCCTTTTTCTCTGCGCACATTCACACATGTCGCATATCACAGGAAAGGTCGCGAAACGGCCTTTCAGGCTGTTAACACTGCGCATAAATACATTGTTTACAGTTGGTTTTTTGCGCATTGAGTAAATTGAAAAATTTACGATCGGTTTTATTGCAAATTTTAATAAATATCTATGATTGTTTGTGGTTTCAAAACTATCTAAATTATATTTTGTTCCTAACATGTATAGGATGTACTCTAATACAATATATATTCTTATTGTGCCTTATTTTGGACAAAATATACAGTTTGTTTCTATGTTGAAATGTTTCTGTGAAAAAACAATATGGCGGCGTCCACAAGGAAGGCATGTTTGTTGACTATTTTATGTCATAAATCAAATATATAAAATATTTAGCTTTTTTAGTACACATCTCATTTGATAGTATCAAAACACCAGTTTGCCAAATATCACAGAGCATAACAAGTTCAAATTAATGTTTTTAATTAGTAATCACAACTGGATTACAAATTTACGTAATAAATTTTCCGAGACAAATTTCTCAGTTTCTGATTTTGGAATATTATCATCTTAAAAATGTCACATCTTTGGTTCTAAACGGAATATTTTAACATTTCAAACTGTTTTAAAATAGAGAATGAAGTGCAGTTCTTAACAAGTACAAAAAATGCATTGGAAAATATGCGACAGGTTTTCTTAGGTGCCATCACACACACACACATATATATATTGTTATTATTGTTATTGTTATTGTAAGTTACCTCACTCGTTTATAGTGTGTCCCATTTCTTTTCTTGGAACTATGATATAACTTAATAATATATTTTAAAAAAAGTAAGTGTGATTAAAAAAAAAAAAAAAAATATATAATGGGCTTATTACATGGCGAATTTATAGTATAAATAAAATTATAACATGGGTAGCATAGGGAAAGTTTTAGTAACCTATTGATTTTTTTCAGGTGAAGCCTCCAACACCCTCGTCTGCGAAACAGCCCCCACTGACTCCCCGCTCTGACAACAAGCCAATCAAGTCACCCAAAACTAAGACTCCTGTAAAGCTCACACCGCTGTCAGATCAGAAAAAGAAAAAATCCCCATCTGCATCTTCAGCTTCGCCCAAGAATGCCATTTTGAAAGAAAACGAACCGGTCTCCACCGGAAAACGCTCAATAACCCCCAAAATGAAGACAACCCCAAAAGCAAAATTGGCAGGTTAGCTTTACTTATTCGCAACACTGGAATTAAGTACAAATAAAATTGTCGTGAGAAAATATCACTTGATGTGTTCAGCTGTCATAGAGAGGTCTTTGCAATATTTTTAATATTTTAAATCTAACAAATATGTGTCAATACCACATTCTAGGATTGTTTGTTATGCAGATCATTAAAAAATTTAGGAAATGAGATGAATGACTAGTTTTTGGAAAAATTACAGATAGAACCTTGTAATTCTAGGATCATGACTTGTTTGAAACATCTTGGAATTTGAACTGTGTGTACAAGAAACAGGTGATGGGGGAGGGGGTAGACAATTTCTTAATTAGTTTATTATGATCTGAAGCTGAGAGTTGCTATATGCAACCATATTTCTGTTTGACCACTTTAATATAGATCAGTTACCCAAACTATTTTGTTTAAGACTTATTATGAATCTATACAACTGATGACCTCAGAAAGTTTGGCAGTTATGAGCTCTGGTATTGTCTGCTAATATTTATAGTTCATACAGCATTTATTTAAAAATTTTTACCAGTTGATGCTGCTGCTGCTTCCAGCGCCAGGAGAACTGTACCGACTTCACGATCTGTAAGTATTCATCCTGCTTCATGCTAATATCCTAAACTAGCCTTTAAAAATAAAAATTATAAAAAATATACTAAATTATAGATTGATAGATATTTCATGTTTCAGCCAGTGCACTACAACTAGTATAACAAAGGTTATTGTATGTACTACCCTCTTTGGAATTGTGCATAAAATATATTCCTTGCTATTCTAAAAGAATATTAGCAGCAGGTTTCTTTTCTCAGTATCAGAATGCATTATATGTAAATATAATAATGCTAAATAAAGCTCTCTCCATATCCTTCTGTCTATCTCTGGGTTGCAGGTGAAATAAAAAGTAGTAATCTTATTAAAAATGCATTTATTTTCTGTGCTTTTGTTTGAATTGTGGAATTGTTTTACAGAGTATGCCACTAGGAAGCCCATATCCTACTTCCAAAGCAAAGTTGAGAAGCAGTATTTCCGAACTACGTCGTCGATCACAGCCTGTTACAGAGGCAACAGGCGAATCGAAAACTCCAACACCCACAAAAAAGAAATCTCCTCCAAGAAAAACTGGTACTGGTGGTATTTCTGTGTCCTCAGTTTGATTTAACATATTGGGATTCATCACAGCACACACCCTTATGCATATTCCCTTTTAGCGCATTCCAGCCAGTGCTCCACAACTGGTGTAATGAGCTGTGATATTAGACATACACCATCTGTCCATTAAAACTTAATTCTTCATTTGAAGTATAGGAAAATGTTGTTTCCTAGTTCAAATTAATTAATGCATTTTCAAGTACTGATATGGTCAACTATAATCTGAAAAAACTATATGTAATATTTCCAGTTTATACAGCATTATATTATTTTTATTTTTACTAGCTGATGCTGCTGCATCCAGCGCCAGGAAAACTGTACCAACTTCACGATCTGTAAGTATTCATTCTGTTTCATGCTAATATCCTAAACTAGCCATTAAAAAGAAAAATTTAAATAATAAATATATATTGATAGAGATATTTCATGTTCCAGCCAGTGCACTAGAACTAGTATAACAACGGTTGTGGTATGTACTACCCTCTATGGAATTCTGCATATAAAATATTCCTTGCTATTCTAAAAGAATAGTAGCAGCAAGATTCTTTTCTCAGTATCAGATAGCCCATAACCACATAAATATAATAATGTTAAATACATTGTTAAATAAATATCTATCTATCTGTCTATGTCTATCTATCTATCCATCCATCCATCCATCCATCCATCCATCCATCTGGGTAGCAGAGAAATATAAACTAGTAATGTTATTCAGAATGCATCTGTTTCTGTGTTGTAGTTTTGGCATGTGTGGAATTGTTTTACAGAGTATGCCATTAGGAAGCCCATATCCCACTTCCAAGGCAAAGCTGAGGAGCAGTATTTCCGAACTACGCCGTCAATCACAGCCTGTTACAGAGGCTGCAGGCGAAGCAAAAAGTCCAACACCCACAAAAAAGAAATCTTCTCCAAGAAGAACAGGTACTGGTGGTATTTCAGTATTCTCAATTTGATTTGTGGAAGAATTCGTAATACACCTTGGTGTATGAAATTATTTTATTTGAAGGTTCTTTCACTGTTCAACCATTCCACTTATTTATTTGGTTTTATTGTTATTATTACATTTATTATCAGTAACAGAACATTAAAACAACAACAAAATCTCTAACAACAAAAGGCCATAATAAAAGCCATCTGAAGTAATGAAGAAAGAAAATGGATACGACCAGCACGTTTTCCACTTGTAGTGGGAAATGCTTTACACCAAGATATATTAATCACACACTTTTCAGTTAACACTTTTAATCTAGCTCAAAAGCTTTGGCAGGCTTTACAAACGTATAATGAAAGCAGATTGCATGAAAAAATTGAATATTTTTTATTTAGAAATGGAATTTGTTCCTTCAGCATTGAAACGTGACACACAATGCACTGATATTCAACAACGGTGCATCATTATTGACTAATGTATGCATAGGCACCTATTTTGATTGAATGTTACTCATTAACAAATATTACACCTCTAGATTTTTTATATGTTATTAACATAATAGGCTATAATCCTGACTCAGTGTCATTTCAAAGTCACATGATCCACAGGGTCAAACAAAAGGTCATTGTCCTGTATTAAAAATAATGGATTCCTTATCAAATTCCCTTTCCAGAAACACCAACATAATGAAGATCAGCCCACTAGTTGCTGAGATATAGGGGTTTAAAGATTGGTGGTCATGCCCATTTTGGCGAATAATTTCAAATTTTGAAGGGCTATATTTCCAAAAGTATTTTATATTTGTGCGTTTGAGATCAAAACAAACTTGTATACCAATTTTTATCAAAATTGGAATCGGTTGGGTTACAACCCTGCTTTTATTTTTGTTGGAAAATTACAGTTTTTGTTACTCTTCTGACACTTCACAACCCTGATTCATGAATGTAAATAAATTGATATGGTAAGCCTTATGTTAAACATTAAACGTTTGTAATATTTATAAATAAAAAATAAAAAACCCCAGTAAGAACTGTTCAGTAAGTTTAAAAAAGAAATATTTTGCTGTTTGAATGCTTCAAGTATGAATTGTTTTTCATTCTTCTGTTTGAAGATATGAGATGTGTTACAGTGCTACATGTCACAGTGATTGGCAACTATTATTATTATTATTGTTGTTGTTTAATCACCACCCACCGCAGTTCAGAATGAGTAACGATATTCACTTGTTTTGTGCACCTTTCTCTACCTAGCTTATGTTACATAGCTATAATAACAATTTCAATTTATAGTGTTACATAAATGTTAAAGTAGATATATGTTAAGTGCTAAATATAAGAAATTAAATCAATCATTTATAATAATAGGGTATTGCGACCCATACCAAATAACAGCATTAAACCCACAGCGCACTATGATGTCAAACAAACATTCAGTCCACGACATTAGCATTCAGACACGAAAAAGGTTAATATTCAAATCCACTGGCCCTTTAGCCTTTCATTTTTGTTTTTTTAAATAAATAAATCAGAAAGCCTATTCAGATGTAGAGCATTTACTTATGGTGTGGTGGGTTGTCGATGGATCCCATGTGGTGAACTCATTGGGTTATGTCTTAACCCAGCCACTGCTCCTCAATTGGTGTAACAAAGGCTACGTAAAGTACTCTCCTGTCTGGGATGGTGCATCTAAAAAAATCACAATGAAATGTGTTGAGTATGTTGTTAAATAAAACATATCTCTCTCTCTTCAAGGTGGAAGCCCGTCACCTGGGTTGGGAAAAAAGAGAAGAGCAAGCAATGTCGATCTTCCAAGTGCCAAACGTAAGAGAGTGTCATTTGGCCCCAATCTCACACCAGAGCAGTTTGACAAAGCACTACCACCAGCCACCCCTGTTAGAAAGGGATCCACTCCATCAAGGACATCTGAAGCAGTTATTATTGAAGAGTCTGTCTCAGAGAGTCCTGCTAAACGAAGATCAGTGGCGAATATTGATGCAGCAATATCAGAGGAGAGTCCACAATCAGAAACAAAACCGGCAACGTCGTCACCCAAGATACAGTCACCTCAGAAGAAAGCCTCTCCAAGATCACGTAGTTCCTCTCCCAGAAGTGGCAAGACGTCGCCAAAAGCATCTAAACAATTAGCAGGATCAACTCCAAAAACATCACCAGCTAGGTCACCCATACGCCCTGGTGCAGTTTCATCTCCAGTCCAAACCCCTAAAACTGCAAAGCAATCTGAATTAAAATCGCCAAGGGGATCTCCAAGATTTGATAGTTCAACGCTGAAAAGCAGCAGGTCACCAAAAATGTCTAATTTGCCAACCACTCCTAAAATGACAACCTCTCAAAACGACATATCAGCTACCTCAGCTACAGTTACTTTAAAATCTCCATCTGAAGCTAAGCAAAGCAGTCCTAAATCGCCAAAACCATCAGCATCAAAGACACCAGATAAAACCCAAAAAATAGTTTTATCTCCTGCTACAACTCCAGCTACTTTGAAGTCTGGAAAATCGTTGCCAATATCTACTGGAAAAACACCCAAAATTACAAATGCCTCCCCAGTGACCTCTTCATCAAAGTCACAAGTTGCTACACCGAAAAGATCACCAACAATTACACAGTCGCCTGTTAGAAGCCCAAACAGTCCAATGTCACCTTCCAAAACACCAAGGGCAACAAAAATGATTATGTTAAAATCACCTGGAAAGATTTCTAAGTCACCAGTGAAAACACCCAAGAATTTCAAAAGCTTGGCAAAATCACCAGCAAGAACTCCTAAGATGGCAAAATCACCAGCAAGAACTCCTAAAATTGCAAAATCACCAGCAAGAACTCCTAAGATGGCAAAATCACCAGCAAGAACTCCTAAAAGGGAAAAATCACCAGCAATAAGTCCTAAGATGGCAAAAACACCTGCAATCAGTCCTAAGGTGCCAAAGTCACTTGTAGTAAGTCCTGAGGTGGCAAAATCACCATCAAGAACCCCTAAGATTAAAAAATCACCTGCAATAAGTCCTAAGATTAAAAAATCACTAGCAATAAGTCCTAAGATGGCAAAATCACCAGCAGTAACTACTAAGATGGCAAAATCACCAGCAGTAACTACTAAGATGGCAAAATCACAAGCATTAAGTCCTAAGACGGCAAAATCACCAGCAGTAACTACTAAGATGGCAAAATCACTAGCATTAAGTCCTAAGATGGCAAAATCACCAGCAGTAAGTCCTAAGATGGCAAAATCACCAGCAGTAAGTCCTAAGATAGCAAAATCACCAGCAATAAGTCCTAAGATAGCAAAATCACCAGCAGTAAGTCCTAAGATAGCAAAATCACCAGCAGTAAGTCCTAAGGTGGCAGAATTACCTGTAGTAAGTCCTAAGTTAGTAAAATCTACTGCAAAAACTCCTAAGATGGCAAGAACTCCCGAGGTAGCAAATTCCTCTGCAAAGAATCTCAAGTTGATCGAATCACCTGAGGTTCAAGAAATCACTGAAATCACTTCAAAGATGACACAAACTCCTAAGCTTGCCAAGACACCGACAACAGCTCCCAATAAGTCAAAATCACCTGGCAAAACTCCCAAGAGAGTAAAAACGCCTGTCCGTACCCCAAAGACTGGAAGGTCAGGAAGAACCCCAAAGATGACAAAATCACCAGCAAGAACGCCAAAGGTTGGGAAAACTCCAAGAGCAGCAAAAACTCCCTCATCCACTACAAATGTTTCAAAGTCACCTGTAGTAACTTACAAGGCTGACACATCTACACCAGTAGCTAAAACAGAAGTGAAGACGACACCCAAGTCCTTGAAACGCTCTGCACTAAAAATGAGCACACTCCAGGTACCAAGTGCCAAGAAAATGAAGACATCCGACTCTGTGGGGAAAGTTGCTAATCCACCAGTTGATGAGAATAAAATGGTGGCTTTGCGAGCGATTCACACTCCGAGAATACATTCAGTGGCCAAGAAAACTCCAGCACGGCATGGTTCTGTACGAAAGTGTTCACATAAAACACCTTTGAAAAGGTCCAAAAAGCTGTGGTCAGATGTTGTGAAGTCTGGTGTAGCAGTTGAGGGAATTGCTAGAATGAAGTCCTCTGTACAACCTGTGAAGGTGGTGAAGAAGAAGAAAAAGGTACTGTTCACATTATTTTGGATTGTTAATAGGGCACTTTTATTGCCTAGTGGTGTAAACACCTGTCTGACAGGCAGTTGATCGATCGTAGGTTATATATTCTTGGCAGGTAGTAGCTGAATTTTGTTCCAATAAGGGTCTGGCAGAAAATGCCTACATCTGGGTATCGATATTGAGAACTGAGACATCCGGTTTAAATTCATGTATGCTACACACACAAATAATGTTGTTTTCTCTGCAGTAGCATAAGAGATATACATATATATTTACTGCACTGAAAATTAGACTTATTTTGATAACTATAACATGTAATAAAAAAAAATTTAAATGTTATTTTGATGGGATATTTAGTGTAGACAATAGGTCCTATCCATGCACTTAATCTCGTCCAGTCAAACTACTAATACTACTAACTACCCTTCCAGTGACGCATTGTTCACGTGACATAACATCAAAGAGTTAATAGGTACCATCAAAGCTTGCATAGTTGGACAGGCAGCACCACCTAGCAGATTAGTTTGCCAGACACTCATCAAAATGTTTCCAATACTGATTTAACCATTAATAAAAATGTGTTGAATGCACTATAAATGTTTTTAATAATTTTTAATATTTTTTGTTTACAATGCATAATTTGGAATTTAACTGTTCTGTGTATATGTTACAAAAATCCATTACGTCCAAATTTATTTTCAAAGGGGAATCTTACTGCATTTTATATGTATAAAATT
>JAUTBW010113702.1:0-15182 GCA_032361425.1 Peltospira smaragdina | reverse complement strand
TAGGGCCAGCAGGAAGAGCTTGAGCAGCTCGGTGAACACCTCAATACACCCGCTCTGTTTCATCGTCTGCTGGCTCGAGAAACACTTGCTGGCACGACTGGCAAACACAGCACACACCAACACGTCAAGCATTAACACGGCTGACATTAATACATTAAGCATTACGTAGTAGTAGTAGAGGCTAATTAGTTTTCAAGATCTAATATTAACATTTTACTGTGAATGGAAAAAGAGGTATTCTTCATTTAATTAGAAGTGATTTTATTTCTGCCATAATAATGGCAGAACATCATCATCAATTTAAAGAATTGGTAATCTAATTTAAATGTTAATTTACCAATACATTCATTGTTTTATGTATAAAAAATACACATAATTACAGGACAAAAATGTAAAACGCTTGCTCCAAAGTACAATAATTAGGAATAATGATTGCACTACTAGTCACTGAATGGACTTTGTATTTTATTATCTGAATTCTAAATAACTGGTAAAAATATAAACTGGAAAATGAAATAAAACAAATTCATAGTAATTTATGTTTTTCCTTTTTAGAAAAGTTTAAAGCTGTCAAGATGAAATCCTTAGGTGTGAGTGCTGTACATTAGATAATACTGAAACACAATATGTTTACACACCTTGCAAGTGCCATAGCACTGGTAATGCAGCGTGCATAAGCAAACTGTCTCTGTTCATTTGTTTCCTGGAAAAACTTTCCGAGAAGACCTTCATACTTGGTTGCTATTGGGGCCAGCAGGTTCCTCATCAACAACTGCTTTTTCTACAATAAAACAACCACTTCTTTCATAAGGACAAAAAACGATGCTATCATGTGTCCAAAATTTAGCAATTAAGAATAGCAGATAATCATAATTTGTTTTTATATTAATTACTTTTTTAATATATTTCTGTTATTAATTATACTGATTTCAAACACCAGACATTTTGAGATGCTATACAGCTGTATCATTTATTATGCTATGAACTGTCCTCTAACCAAATTCAGTAACCAAAATACTTTAAATCCAGATGACTGCATGCATGTGTGTATTTCAACACCATCTGTATAGACATGCATATAAACAGTTCTATAAGCGTACCTCCGAGGGTAGATCAGTGTGAACATGACGATTTACAGGTCAGTATGAACGTGACATGTTACAGGTCAGTGTGAACATGATGTGTTACAGGTCAGATTGAACGTGTCGTGTTACAGATCAATATGAGCGTGATGTCTTACAGGACAGTATGAACATGACATTTTACAGGTCAGTTTGAAAGTCACGTGTTACATATAAGTGTGAACGTAATGTGTTACAGATCAGTATGAGCGTGATGTGTTACAGGTCAGTATGAATCAGTGAGGACATGATGTGTTACAGGCCACTGTGAACATTGTAACGTTTCACATGTAATTCCGTGAGCAGGTCAGTATGAATATGATGTGCGACATGTACAAGTGTGAACATGATGTGTTATAGGCCAGTGTGAAAGTGACGTGTTATAGGCCAGTGTGAAAGTGATGTGTTACAGGCCAGTGTAAATGTGTCATGTAACAGACCAGTGTGAACGTGACGTGTTACAGGCCAGTGTGAACATGAAGTGTTACAGGCCAGTGTGAACATGAAGTGTTACAGGCCAGTGTGAACATGAAGTGTTACAGGCCAGTTCATATCAATGATGTGTTACAGACCAGTTCATATGAACGCGATGTGTTACAGGCCAGTGTGAATGTGACGTGATACAGGACAGTGTGAACTTGACGTGTTATGCGTACAAGTGTGAACATGACGTGTTATGCGTACAAGTGTGAACATGACGTGTTATGCGTACATTTGTGAACATGACGTGTTATGTGTATTAGTGTGAATGTGATGTGTTACAGGCCAGAGTGAACGTCTGATGTGTGACGTGTACCTCCGCAGGCAGCCCGCTCGACGTGATGAGGATGCCGGCTGTCTCGTACATGAAGAGCTGGTCGTCGTCGGACAGCAGCTGCTGTGCACCGTTGTCAGGTGAGTTGAGCACCAGCAGGTCCTGCATCTGCTTGAGGATCTCCTCCAGGTAGTTCTGCATGTGCGACCTGCAAACACAGCAGACAGGCTCAACACACTCTCTCTTACCTGCATCCAGTAACTGACAGTCCTAGAGTGTAGTCTTAAGGGCATAATCAAAATTATATGTAACTTTAGTTTTATTGTGTAAGAGTCAAGAATATCAATGCTTTTAGTTTTGTTTGTCTTTAACTGATGGCCATATAACTGTGTTGTGTATCATTAAATAAAACATAAAAACATTTTGTAACTGACGATGCTAGTGTACAGTCTTACAGTATTGTGGTTTACTTTGGTTCTTTACAATATTTTAGTTTACTGTGTAAATGTGGGGATATCAACTTGAACATAACAGGTGAATACAGTTTTCAGGTTTATGCACAACTCTTATGTAATAAGCAAAATATATCTATACCAACATGTCATTTTGATTAAGGCTTGGAATTGATTTCTCAACAATTTAGTATATATGAAATGCTACATGTACAAAGTTAAATGAAGTTAGAATTAATACAATGATTAGAAAAACCATATATACACTAGATATACAGACACTGACATCCTAAACTAACAATTTACAATGGCAGCAAATTTAGAAATATTTCTTTTTAATCAGCAGCACAAAGAAAGAAAAGAATAGAAGGCAACTTACTTGAGACCTTTGACAAATCTGGAGAACAGGTACGCAGTTCGACTTCTAACTTTTGATGATCTGTGTCTGAATCCCCTCTCATCCAGAAATGCCATCTAAAAAATTAAAAATAATTAATTCTTCAAAATCCCTGCTAACCACATCTCTTCACATGATGGTCAAGAGTAAAATAAAAAAAAATAAAAAAAAGATCATACTTGTAACATTTTTACTTCAGATTGTAAATATCACTTGTTTACTGCTTACTTATTATGTAACATATACAATATAGATACACCTAACAGAAATAAAATTCAAGTTTAAATTTATATTTTTCACATTAGTACTGGTAGCAAACAGGGACATTTCACCCGTAATAGTTGCTACAATACTCACCACAACATGAGGAATGTGCTCAGGTTCACAGCTGAAGAACTTGTCATACCGCACAACAGTTTCAAAAAACTGAAGCTGGATAATCATGTGACCATTAGAACTCACGCGACTTGTAATTAACTGAAAGAAATCAAGTCTGTATTAAAGTAATACATCAAAACACATACTGTCAAGAAGCATTCACCTATTTAATGGCCTAATAAAGTATCAAGCACATTTGTTTTAAAAATTAAAAAATTTTTTTATTTAAAAATACTAATATATGTATGTATGTATATGTGTGTATATATATCTATATATATTTACTTACCAAACTGAACGATGATGATGACTATAAATCAGAAGACAATAACGGTTATTTGAATTAATGTGGTGAGGTGTACCATAATTTTTATCTCAGATAAATTTACTTTCCATTTCTCAACAATATAATTTTAATCTTTGTCTAAATAGTATTAAAAACAACTTTTATAATATTCCTCCAGGAATTTTCCATCTAAGTCGGAGAGTATTTGATGTATGTGAAACTTTCACAGTATGCACGTACCAGTCTCATCATCTCTTGTAGGGCAGACGTCTTGGCTGGATTACCACTGAAATGCTGACCATGTGACACCTATAAATAAAAAACAAAATACTGTTAACCTACAATAAAGGAAAACAAATTCACACTCGTCAATAAAAGATGAATAATAGTTATGTGCAAAATGCAAGGCAGCCTTTTTGCTCATAAAAATATCAATGTGTTCATTTGTACAGACAATATTTATTAAATTAACAAAGTGGGTTAAATGAAAAAAAAAAAAAAAAATACCCACTCTCAGACTCACATGTAACTTCAGAACTAACGATATGTGCACAACTAAAATCACCTGGATATACTCTGATCTGTACACAGTGGCTACATAGTAATATTTGAAGTATATCTGGCTTTACAGCACCAAAACAGAATTAACAGACCTTACCCTGGCAGACATTCTACTTAATCAGTTAAAACATATTTGATACCATCTTTAGAAATGGTCATTTTAAACAGTATTTAGTACTATATTGTTCATACACATTGCATAGAGAAAACTAATGCTGCGCTCATTTGGTACTCGTGAATATAGAGAATCATGACTTTCAACACTGGAACACGACTTACACAAGTCGTGAAGACTGATTCGGAATATCATACCCCAGTTCACAAGTCGTGTTCACAGGATAATTTGCCAAATGAAAAATTTTCACAACTTGTGTGCACGGAAAACACGGTTTTCACACCTCTATGAACGCAGCATTATATGCCTCTGGTCAGTATAAGCCATGATAAACATAGGAATACTGTCACGTTTTCCCACAAAAAATATTTTAATCACAAACTCAGTATATTTTATCTTCTAATATTTATCAGTGGTTAGCTTACCATCAGACATAAAAACAAAAACTCTAAACAGCATAGAGCAGCAAGCAGTTTTCATTTATAACCTCTCACAAAGTCCGTCTACTCAACAGGACAGTACATACCATGGTGTTTAACAATATGCTATTAGTTAAAGAGAGAGAGGTGTTTTATTTAACATTGCAATCAATACATTTTATTTAGTTATATGGCTTCAGACATATGCTTAAGGACCATTATGATATTAAGACAGGAAACTTGCTGCCGACACATAGGATACTCTTTCGATTAGCAGCAAGGAATCTGTTAAATACACCCTCTCATAGAAAGGAAACCACATACTACAGCCTTTGGTTACCACTGGCGGAACACAATGTAGCCCAATGGGCCCACCAGATGTGATGGATCAGATGGCCTAATGCACTATGAGTGAACACTCTACCTCTGAGCCATGTGCCACTCGGTAGTACTAGTGGGGACTGTAACTCACCGGAACGGCCTCCCCCAGCATGTACAGTAGTGTAACTGCCATCTCCACATCCTGGACACTGTGTGCCTCCCACTGTGGCAGAATCTGCGTGGCAAAGTTGTGCACCGTCAGAATAATCAGCTGCGAATCCTGCCAATAAAAATAAGCATTATTACAGTTAACTAATACTTTTTTTATATTATTTTTTATATTATTATTTCAATTTAACAATGCACTCAACACATTTTTATTAATAGTTTATCAGTGTTGGCAAGTATTTTATTTAGAAAAATCCATAGTAGCTCATGGACAGAAATCAGATTGATTGTGTCAGAAAGACATTTCATCACTGGGCTATTAATACACCTTTAATGGCAATCTGTAATGTTGCTGCAAACTAACGAAATTTATATTTGGAATTTTTTTAATTTATGTTTACATTACCAAATTCTCTTCACAAGATATTATTTTCAGACTGAACCTACTAAAGTAACATGACATGGAAACATTTATTATAATTATTCTAAGTAAAACATCTTCAGTATCTGGATACTGAAATTTCTGTCTAGTACTAATGTACTGACCAGCTGTGCCAGGTTGTTGAAAATCGTCTTCATCTGTTTGCGATAGTCCTGAAACATGGCTTCATCTTCACCCTAAAAACCAAGCACACCAATACTTAACATAAACAACTGTAGTCTAACATTTGAGACTGATAGTAGTAAAACAACATTTTAGTTTGAAAATATTGTAAATCACTGGATAGTTTACCCAAAAAAAATTCATCCACCAGACAATTCATCCACCTGGTTACTGCATTTCATCTAGTAAAGTGATGTTGTTTCGTGTTATTTTTGGTTTTTATGTGGTAAAAATGCCTAAAATGGCAGTAAAAAAAAATGTGTAGAGCAGTTTAGTGGTATAACCAATAGTAGTAAAATAGCATTTTAGTTTGACATCGTAAAGCAATTTAATGGCATTACCAAATTAATGTAATTGAAGAAAGTTTGGCATTTGGGGTGATGCATTGCATTTTGGGTTTGTCTAGCTAACTGTAACAATTTCAGTTTTCACTCCAGAATTGTGAGAATTCAAAACCTCCTCTGGTTCATGTCTACTTTCTACAATGCTAGCGTTTATGAACAAATTCAATAATAACCTAAAAACACTTCAGCCTGACACAGGGACACCATATTATGTATACCTCTCCAATGCCCAAACAGAAAGGAAGAGCCACACATTAAATAATGGAAAAAAATTATGTATTTTTTTAAGCAATCACCATGCTTATAATCATTACCTCTTGCTCAAAGTTGTAAGAATCATCATACTTCATTTTCTTCACCACTGTAATAAGTAATCCCTAAAACAACAAGATAAATATACCTATCAATGTAATTTGGTTGATGTAGGACAATACAGCTGCTTACAACTTAAATGGAGATTCTAGAACATTCTAGCTTCATAGTACACCAACTCAGCTGCTTTGGCAATAAATAAAAACTGTTCTATCTGATAACTTTTTAACCTTTAATAAATAACCTTAATGATACCTGAATGGATAACAGAATGATTAACAACATACTCAATCACATTTTATCATATCAGCTATTAAATTTGTGTTGGACACTCTAATTAAATAATCCATTCTACCTTAAAAACAGAACATAACATACAGAATCTAAGTTTTTAAAAACCACGATGGAAAACACACAGTATTAATACGAGTGTAAACATTACCTCGATGATCTCACGCTGTTTCTGACTGAGGCTAGACACTTGTTTCAGACTGTTGATGTACTCCTGAGCAAATATCGCCACAGCGCCCGAAACATCGTCATCCTCGTCACCAAGGAAACGCAGAACGTAGGGAATCTTAGCCTCCAAAGCGTTGAGAGTGACATTAGCATTCTGCTCATCTCCACTCTTCACCAACCTGGAAACAGTCACAATACTCTTTGTATCCACAGCACAGTTAAGAGGTAATGACAATCGATAGCCTTTCTTAATAAAAGTAAAGTAGGGCACACATTGGTTAGTGCAAAAGGGTTTTTGGATACACTCAATGATACAGTAAAATAAGTGGAACAAGTTTACTAATGACACTACAGAAAGCAACAATATTCTAAAGAATATCAACCATCTTTTGCTGTTATAAAAATGAAACAAAAACAAAAACAACACCCACACAAATAAACACCACCTAAATATATATTTTAAAATCACTAAGTGGCTCATATCTGTACTGACAACTGGCTTGTCTCCAACAAGAACTGTAACTTACTTCTGCCATGCTGACAACAAAGCCAGACAAATTCCATTCATTAGTTTGGACAGCTTCGCGAGAAAATCTCCTTCCTCATCCTACAAAGAAACAATTCACAGATTACCAATGTCACATTCATCTCATCCAGCAGCCAATCTGGAGACAAACACATTGAAAATAACACCACATTAAGGGTATTTCAGTATCCTGGAAATGCCACATTCTGGACTGTGATACCAGACTTTGAGAACCTATTATCTCTCAGGGATATAACCACAAAGATTTGTTTAGTTGTTTTTGAGTTTTTGTTTTTTGTTTATAACAAAATTAATTATTCTTCTAATTGTGTTTTTAACTTGCAGCTGAAAATGTAAGTTGAAGTTTCCCAAAATGCCACACCATTTAGATATGTTATTCAACCTACATTCCTACTGATTACTACTGCTGCACCAGGTTAATACTATAGCAGCATAACACTGAATAGTTTTTATGAATTTACAATTTAGAGGGCATCCAAATATGAGATAATGAATGCTTGGGTGAGTATCCATTAGGATTACTAACAAAAATATCTCATATAATGGTCTGAATGAGATATCAACTGGAACAAAAGCAATTTGTATAAAGTCAAATTTAGTACTATAGACAAAAATCCATCTCCTAAAGTTATCAGGATTTTGATTTGGTAAAGTTTATTTTTAAAGTCATGTGTGTAATATCCTTGCATACAAAACAGAGTGAAAATGTATACTAATGCTTGAAGTATGTTTCTTTTTATTTCATTATTTTAAAGTTTATATACAGATCTATAAATGGGAAATTAACTACATTAGTTGGTTTTTTATGGAGATGGTATCAGCAAGCATAACCTACCTCAGGTAACTTCAGAATTCCAGATCTTTCCAGAACAGACATGAAGGATTCCACCAGGGTTGTCTTGGCAACAGGATCCATGCCTTTGCTGACAATCTCATGGATGCAGTCACATGTGCTCTCCCTCAGCAGTGGCATGGACAGGAAGTGTAGCAGCAGAGAGACAAACTTGTCGTTGGCAATCAGACTGATGTCAATCCACGAGATGAACTTGCCGACCACATCCAAACACAGGCACGTTATCTCCGGTTTGCTTGTTTCGTATCTCGTCTTCAAAATAAAATATAGAGAATACCTTGTTTAAAAAAAAAAAAAAATTGCAAAAGGTAAAAATAAATAGAAAATTATCAGCAACTAGTATTAAATTAATTTCAATTATGAAATTTGTGAAGCAAATTGCGATATGATACCAAACAAACTGGACTCTAGAAGGGTTCACCATCTTACTTTGAAGCAAAGCAAAAAAAAAAAAACAGAAAAAAGAACAAAAAACACAAAACACTTTATTTTTTAATAAACTGTACAACAATTACATTTCAGAACAATAGCAGCTTTTGCTTCTTTCAGTTAACAGTCTCTAAGTGATGTTTTAATATTTTAAAATATTCATCTCATAATTTATTCTAGAAAGATTATCATAAAATAAATATCTGGGTACATCATTTGCTTGTTTATTTGTTTACTTAATATATTTCACATACTTATTTGCAGCTATTTATTTATGAAAAAACCTAATGGGTTCAATATCAGACCTGCTATATGCCAGTAGGCCCTGCTTTGAATACAGATGTAATTACTTACTCCAGTGGGCCATACCATAATGGACACTGTTTAATTCAAAGTGGACCTACCATGATCTGCTGCCAGGAGTCAGCCAGCTGCGACACACACTGGTCTCTCATAGCATCCTTGATCAGAGTGTTCCGGCGTGTCTCCTGTACCAAACGAACAGCACGTTAAACAAAAAACTACAGCACCATCAGGCATTAACGAATAGCAGATGATTTCATAAACAGTTTTAAGAGCTTAGGTTAAGTGGTAGACAACATGATCTAACTCAATTTAAACCATGTAAAAATGGGTTATTGTGGTAATTGATGAATAAACACATTCCAAATAGATCTCAATTTATTTTTAATATGAATTCAGCGAACTGTTTGTACAATTTTATGTAACCAGACAACTAGTTGTAAATATACATTTAACTGAATTAAATCACAACTAATAACCCGTTACCAAACGAGGCTAAACATACTTCTGGAGAATGAACGATTTCTCTGTCTACTACTTCTTCATCAATAGCGAGGAGGATGCGCAGATACATGTCGACAGCGATGGGTCCTAGGTTCAGTGTCGACAGAATGTCAGGGAAGAAAGACGACCACCGGTACGGGTAATCCACAATAAATGCAAGGGAGACAATCTGAGCCACCTTGTTCCGAATAAAGTTCTTATTGCTGCTTGCCTCATTTGCCTGAAAATTACAAAAACATATGAAATTACTTCTTTAAAAAAAAATTTCATTAACAGCAGCAATAGACTGCTAAAATTGACTTTTAATAATCATGGTGAACCTAACAGTTAAAAAAAAAGACTCAATATAAATGTATATTATTACTTAACTTTGGATATCTGTTAGTAACAGGGAAAATTGCTTTAAAATGTAATAATAACAAATATTATTATTACGTAATAGTGGCAAGCAACATTTTGAAACTACTACATATTAACATTTACTTTAAAAAAAATTAACTACCTCCAACTGTAGACAGGCCATCACTAGGGTCTTGATGTTCAACTGGTCTTCATTGCTCGAATGTGGGTAGCTGAAAATATTAAAATAACAATCCTCACAGCCACACTCTTATTGGACGACAGGGGAGTGGGAGGGAACAGAAATGAAACCATTTCATATTGATCCATCAAAGATTTTAGTTTTTATTACAAGAAACATGTTGTTTTAGGTATATATCTATATAAGGGTTTGACATGATTGTGTATCTGATGCAAAAATTTACAAAAATACCCCTTAATATAACATGTACTCGTCATATTTGACATAAAATATTTCCAGTATCATTCATAATTACGTGGATTTTTTAATAAACCACCATCCCATAAAACTGCTTCTTTCTCACAGTATAGCTACAAGTAATTACAAACCTTGTTTTTAGGTAGTGTTCCACCACTTGAAGAAAGAAGAATTTGACATGATCATCTCTGTAAAATGAAATGTA
Organism: Peltospira smaragdina; assembly: GCA_032361425.1. Classification (NCBI taxonomy): domain Eukaryota; kingdom Metazoa; phylum Mollusca; class Gastropoda; order Neomphalida; family Peltospiridae; genus Peltospira; species Peltospira smaragdina. The sequence goes on along the minus strand of JAUTBW010113702.1, from coordinate 4,872 downwards.
GAGTAAATGTTTATATCTTGTGAATATATTTTACACATATTTTAAATAATGAAATGTAGAGGAAATGTTTATATCTTGTGAATATATTTTACACATTTTAAATGGGATTATAGCCTAACACTTTATACATTTAATTTAAAATGTGCTAAATATAGTCTATGGTAAGTAGATTATTTCAAGCTGAAATTTAAAAATTGTCTTAATATGATTCTAAAACCTGGTTATTTTTTAGTTATTTTTAATCAAATCCATGCAAACATGATTATCTAAAATAAAATATATCATAATATACTGCTGAAAAATATTTGAATTTAACTGCATTCAATTACATATCGCACTTTATACACTGGTAGTATTGTTGCAACTATCATTTGTAATTTTAAATTACATAACGCACTTTATACACTGGTAGTATTGTTGCAACTATCATTTGTAATTTCAAATAACTAATGCCTACCCATGATAGACACCACTTGTAAAAGCTTGAGCACACAATTTCCAGCCATCTGGGGATGATTTGAGCTGCTCAAAGTATTCAACAGCCTACAAAATATAATGTCAAAAACACAAGGTTAAAAATAATAAAATTAAAATCACAAATTAAGTTTGTGGTCAGTGAAGAAGTACTTACTACATGAAATGGATATCCAGGGCATGTTGCTGGATTAGATGTTGAAAGGAGACAAAAAAACAAAAAAAAATTAACACAATGCAACAATCTAACAAACATTACTGAAACTAAGTGGTTCTGCTAAAATATAAGATGCAAAATGGCTGGCAATGAAATAAGGCTGGCAAATTATTTTAACCAATTTTACCATCGTATTTGATTTTCAGTAAATAAATCGAGATGACAAGTGAGAGGCAAGATAAACTTACTCTGTTCTGGCCAACTCCACAGGTGGAGGACAATCCTTGTAATGCTAACTCATCCATGGAATCTGGTTGTTCACCTCGTCCAAAGTATTTTCCATGTAGTAATTATACTGTCAGGTCACACTAAGAAAATATTTTTAAAAATCACTACTTATTTTAACTAGTACATTACTGAACAAACGTTTTATAATTTCAACATTGTATTTAGATAAGAAATAAAAAAATTTTTATTTAACTACACACACATTTATAGTTATTTGGCATATGGCTAAGGGTCATTCTGAATCTGATAAAGGATAGAAACATGTTGCTGCTAACTGGGCTACTCATTCTGAGTAGTTGCAAAGGATTGGAAAGATTTCTAGACAATTCATCTCATGGATAATTTATCCAAAAACAATTCGTCCACAGATGTTTCATCCACCTGGTTACTGTATTTTTATCCAGCTGATGTAAAGTGTTGCTGTTTTTTGTAGTTTTTTTTTTGTTGTTTTTATGTGATATATAGAATGAAAACTGCCTAAAATGGTAGCAAAAAAAATATCACATTATTTTTACTTTGCAGTCACTTATTTTTATTGGGCCACAGACAGTTCATCCACTCAATTATTGTATTTCCCTCACCAGATATAGTCACTTTTGGGACTTTGTAGTATTTAATTATTAATTAATATTTTGTAGAATACAATAATCAAACCACGTAATTGTTTATTTCCTGTATCAATTTGTTTTATTTGTTTTAATTTTCAATAAAAAATAATCCAGGATTAAGATTAGGTCATGGGCAACTGTCTTCATAATCAGGTAACAAATATCCTGACTCACAGAATAGCAGCATCCTGTACCTAGGTCACCTATTAATTGTCTGAGAATTACATTTGCTTAACACTTGGGTTACTTTCTGGATTACCTGAGACTTTCAATTAAAACAGCAAATTTTAACAGCAATTCATGCATTTTTTTTTCACTTTATACAGGTTGATTTATTCTGGAGGGTTACAGATGGGTTGCAAGCGAACAATGTTTATCAGACTTTCAAGACGGTTCGTCCCCTGGCTTAGGACAATTCATCCACTACTTTGGACAATTCATCCACTAACTTTGGACAATTCGTCTACTAGGTTATTGTATTTCACTCAGTAGGCTAAATATAGGCCTACACAGGTGTGTTTTTTGACACTGTAGTGTTTAATTATCATTGTTCTATGGTATTCAATAATAAAACCACCTAAAATGGGTGTAATTTTTTTTCTTTCAAGTCACTTTTACATGAGTTCAATGTCACTCTATTACATTACGACTCTCCCAAAGACGATTCGTCCCCTCGATTACCATAATTTTGTCTATAAATGCATATAATAATTTCTTGGACCAAGCAGTATTTAAATATCATTGTTTTATGACATACAATAATCAAACTGCATAAAATCACATTAAAATGTTTCTTTCAAGTTACTTTTACTTTAATATCACTGTATTACAGTACTAGATGATTTGTAACAGAGAAGGGATGGCAGGCAAGAGCAATTTCCTGTCTACAGGCAATCAATTTTTGGAAACATCTCGTCGCCAGCTGAATCTCTGGAAGGACCCGTAACTGAGACAGAGGGGTTACTGATGAGGACAATGTGGAATTTAGCTGAACATTAAGGGTAGTGGCAGTTTACTAATTTTATTCTCTTCAATCAGTCTATCCTACGAGTTTGTTGTTTCTTCATTAGCTTTTAACAACAACAACAATAATAAATCCCAAATAATAAGTAGAATGATTAAGTTAAATAATACTAAAGCAATTTATTTATCATATTTGGTAAACGCCATCAAAACAACACATTTTCATATTCGAAAGTGCCCCAATAATAAGTGAGCGCCTTGCCCTACTAAAATTCTACTTAGAACATTGTATTAATGATGCAGTGAGTCGTCGGATCAACCCCACCTAATTTAGATGGTTTAGCTGTGTCCTTTCATTCACAGGTGTGTTGGTGGGAGATGGGGTAGAAAATCATACATTTAGAAATGGTTGCATCAAATAAAACAAACAATCAAATATTTTTTTTAAATTCTTCTGAGTTGTAATTTATATTATTATTAGTATATTACTATTATTTTTATTATTTCACTCATGTAGGGGACGAATCGTCTGTAAATGAATCTTCTGCATCCCAGTTAGTAACTTTTGGTCGTGCAGGGGATATATCGTTCAAGGGACAAATTGTCTAATTGTGATTTTAGGTTGTGGACAAACCAGTGGACAAAATTTTGGTGGATTAATCGTCATGGGGACGAGTTGTCTGCATCTCTTTATACAGCGCAAAGCAGAGTAATAAAGTTACTCTCCAAATGGCTAGTGAATGAAAAAATTTACTAGCCAACTCAAGACTGTTACTCACCAAAATAATATTATGCTAATACTGACATTCAAATAATTATAATAAAAAAACACTGAACTATGTTCAAAAGAAAAGTTTCGTTAGAAAAGCAATATAATGGTATACTATCCTAGAAACGACTTGTAACATGTCTTTGATAGTGACTACCATAAGCATAAGAAAATTGTGGTTGAAATAGAAAGCATGGTAGTAGAGCTGAGACAATAGTCTGTGTCAAATCTCTTTGACCTTCATACACTGTAGGTTTCAACGAGACGAAAGCTCAGATCCTTCGTAAGAATAAAGTTATGACCTTGTTAACTCAGAGCATTCATAGTATTTACGTCAGACTTGAATAACATTTACTGTACTGAGCATTTAATCAGCAAGCAGCCGACCAATTTGTTTTTCATCAATATGGTCCAAAACGGTAAACTTTATGGTTGCATAAATTCTATTGTCAATGGTTTTATTGAATAAATGTTACAACTAACAAAATTTACTGTAGTGACACCTTGATGTTGACAAAATAATCTACTCACCAAATGGCCCATGTTTTGATAAATTAAATCACCATTACTGAATTCACTTGCATAGGCAACAGTTTTACTAGCATTATTGCGTCCTGCTTTATCAGTATGCTGCACATCACCCATGTAAACCTTTTCTAAAACAGCTGCATGCATAGACCCAATGGTTTTCAGCAGTTATGGAAAACAGACATAATTCGCAGAATTCACACTGTGTAAAAAATAAAATTAATTTCAAAGAGGAATTGTGAATTTCACCGAACTCGACTATTAATTAATTAATTAATTGTTTTGTTCACTTTACTGTTTCATATTGTCATAGGTTATAAATCCGATGAATTGTCAATTCACAGCATACACAAAAGGTATGTGATTCTGTGATGACTTATTTTCATGTATAGACCTATTGTTATTTTGTATTAAACCTGCATAGCCAGATGCATCCTTAGCCAGTGTCGCACAATAAATGGTTTTAATCCACCTAAAACTGTCTATATCCACAAAAACAGTCCGGTGACAGATGTTGTAATGGTTGAATTAACAGAATTGATTTCTGTACCTGATACATTTTGGGTGATTTGAGCAATTAAAAAATAACAAATAATTATATTTATAATTGGTGAAAATCATCTGACATGTAATCTAAAATGGCAAGCAGCAATAATTTCTGTAAGGAGTACGCTCATTCTCTTTCAAGCAACTTGTTTCTAAATTATCATTTAAAATGTCAATTATGTATTATATTCTAAAACAGAAATGAAACGGAATTTGTAAAAAAGTGAAACATTTTCTGATATACGGAAAATCACTGGGTCTACATGCATTACTGTCAAAACTGCTTAAGGGGATACTTTCGCAGTTCTTTTAGAACATGAAGGGAGCAGAGGGTTGTTTTTGTTCTGAACTTTATATTTTACCATGTAACCAATATAAACTGTTCACATTAATTTAATTTTGCTGACATGAAAACAATCATATGTGCCCTTCAAATACTTCGTTATTACCTTCTTCCTTTTTTTTTTTTTTGAGTGTGAACAGTTTAATTTATATACAATTATTCCCCTGTCAAGGACCACAAGTGAGCAGATTAGTTG
>JAUTBW010113591.1:0-15183 GCA_032361425.1 Peltospira smaragdina | reverse complement strand
AATAATAATAATAATAATAATAATAATAATAATAATAATAATAATAATAATAATAATAATAATAATAATAAAGACATAAAAAAGTATGATTTGAAAATGTTTTTTGGTGATTTCATTAATACGGTAATAAAGGTAAAATATCATTCTGTTACATTTACTGTGGGGTTACAACTCGTAACAATGTGCACGCGTAAAAGCGTTTTCTTGTTAATGTACCTCACAACAAATCCTCCAGGATACTTCCACCAATCTGTACAATAATTGTTTAACATTTTTATTTTTTAAAAATGTTTTATCATTATTTTGAGCTACATTTGCTTACCAAACAACCAAGTCAATTATGCAATTACCCTAGGGCTAGGCTAACTTGTTTAGTTGTTAAGCCCGTTTGACAATTTCACCGTCTGTGGCTCTGTGTCAAGACTGAACGTTTTGATGTTAAGTAGCCGATGCTTGGTCGTATAACCATTTGATAAAGAACCAACATATAAAATAACATATTGCTGTGTATTATTTCTAACGTAGCATTTAAAGACGTTTTTACCTCATGACATTAGGTTGTATAACTTCCATAGAGCACTGACTTCCCTATTCCATCATTGATAATAATTTGTTGATAGCGACCATCACGTGATACTGATTGAATAATTTGATTGGGTTTGACAAATAATGAGTGAGAACGATTGATTGTCGTAAAATATTACTTAGTTGTTGCGAAGTTAAATATTAAAATACATGAAATACAAACATTAAACTGACCTACATAAATGATAATTATAGCTAATTAATTTAAAAGGACCAAAAATAATTCGAACCGGAAATAGAACACTTGTCGGTTCTGGATTTGTTTACGTTTTCACTACTCGTCTACCGAGAAAACTCATACAAAATGAATCCATTAACGTAAGCTTATGTTGGATATTTGTATACACCGTTTGTTTAAATAAACCTGAAGCTTTTAAGTTGTACAATATTAGTTTATACGTTAAATTAACTGATGGAATGAAACGATTCGATTTACCCACGATATTTTGGCTAAGCCTAAGGGAAATAACTCTTTTTTTTTCTTATAAAATGTTCAGTGTTGTTGCATTTACCCCTCGTTTATTTACACTTTCCGTTTTCTTAGTTAAATTCGTGTTTTTTGTTTTGTTTTTCACGTTATCCTTTAGATCAAATATTTTACATTCCATCTTCTGATTTTGTGTCTATCAGTTCATTAAATTTCGCAGTGATCATCATTATGATGTGTTTTCATTATCGTCAATACACACCATGTAATAAACAGTCATTGCGTTATCATGGTTATAATTGAAATTTCATTATGTTTAGTTCTTCATGTCCTATTTATGTTTTAACATTCAATTTGTTGTCATCTACTTCTAGTTCTAATAAATTTTAAAGATGTATCTTCACAAGTCAGATAATATCTTTAATAATGAATGCTAACTTTTAGCGTCCCGATGCCAGGATATCGCATTATAGACAATTAAAGATCTTTACACACCCCTAATGAATGAATGGATGTTTAATGACATTTTACAAAGTCACTTTTATCTGTCTAGTGAGGTGATTCATATCAGGTCAATTTGTTTAAGTAGTAGTAGTAAAGCTAAGGAGAATGATGATTTAACATCCAGTGTTTATCACATGACCTAGCAAATGCACCTTATACAAGTTTTACAACACACAAAAATTTAGGCCTATCGTAATTGACCCTCTGTTGTTAGACACTGGTTCATCAAATTACACAAACACAGTTTTACAGTGTGTGTACTTAGTGTAATAGTGAAGAGAGATGTAAATAAACCTGGCTCGTGTTGTCAGTAGCCAAATTAGCCATTTGCAAATTTTTACACAATAGTTTACATTCTTAGTTTGGCTAAAATTTTGGCTAAGGCATTTTAGTGAACCTAGCTTTTCCTCTTCTTTTTTTTCAATATATTTGGTTTAAAAAATGTACTGCTTATTTATCTACCAGAAAATTTAGGTTAATTTCTAAAATTGGTTTACCTACCAGTGTATTATTATTTTATTGAATTCTGAATCCTGTGTAAAGAAATTTTGTTTTGAAAAAAAGAAGCCATGTTTTTTTTTCTGCTTTATACATAGACTGGTCCTATACTTATGCGAAGGCTATTCGTTGAGTAATAGAAAAAAAGTGTAACACAAATGGTAACCAGTTAATGTGTTATTAAAGGTTCTCTATGGATTGTTATGTCCTATTAAAATCTGTTGTATTTTAACCTTGTGGTTTTTGATCATATACCAAATTGTTTATGAACTATCTTTGATGTTTTCAGCAATGTGCGGAACATTCAGAAGCTGAATGAGACGGAGCTGAAGCTGGGCATCATCGGCAAGAAGTCCTGGCACGACCAGTACAAAGACAGTGCGTGGATCTTCATCGGGGGGCTGCCCTACGACCTCACAGAGGGGGACATCCTGGCAGTGTTCTCACAGTGAGTTCAAACTGCAGTCCCTACAATATTTGTATTACTGAATCCATCACAGAAATTAATGCAGTCACCAGTGCTACATAAACCACAGCCATTGCACTCGTTATGCACAATATTTTGAACCTAGGTTACAAATAGACTGTCTCCAGTATATTTCTTCGCTTTTGTGCATGTGTGGAATTCTCAACATGGAACCATGCTATTTTACTATGTTAGTGTTTAAACTGTATATGTGTGTATTTGAATTTTAAATTTGATTTTATATCAACATATTCTAACATCATAAATACTGAATATAATGTGTGAAGTGCATCATTAAATAAAACGGGTATCATTGTCTTTAAAAATATAATTTCTGTGTGACATGTTTAAAATATGATGAAATCGTGACTTTCTTTCAAAGTACTATTTCTACATGAATGGTAATTTGTACGTGACATGTTTAATTTATGGTGAAACTGTAAATCTCTTTCAGAGTTTAATTTCTATGTAATATGATTCAAGTTTAATGAACCTGTGACTATTTTAAGAAGTAATTTCTAGTTGACACGTTCAGATGTGATAAAATATTAACTCTCTTTCAAAGTCTAATTTCTACTTGATAAAATCATGACTTTCTGAAACTGTAACTTCTGTCTGGTGTGTTCCAGGTACGGTGAAATTGTGAACCTGAACCTGATTCGCGACAAGCAGACAGGCAAGTCGAAGGGCTATGGGTTTCTGTGCTACGAGGATCAGCGCAGCACGGTGCTCGCCGTCGACAACCTCAACAGCATCAAGGTCAGTGTGCTCTGTAGCCTGGATGAAAACTGTGCAACGCTGTGTCTAAATAGTCAGCACCATTTCCCACCCGTGTTTTCCATAGCTTGGTTAAGAAATGGCAGGCCATTGTGCCTGAGTAGTCTTGAATGCTGTCTTCAATCAGTGCCATCATGCCCCAGTGTTTTCCATAACTAGGTTAAGAAATGGCAGACCACTGTGCCTCGGTAGTCTTGCATGGGGTCCTCAGTCAGTGCCAGTGTGCCCCAGTGTTTTCCATAACTAGGTTAAGAAATGGCAGGGCACAGTGCCTCCATAGTGTTACACCAGCGTGCCCCCATTCAGTGCCATCTTGTCCCGATATTCATTAACATGTTTTTGTCTCCCCACTTGCAAGATTTCTTCACTTTTTTTGTTTATTGGCTTCATTTCTACTACTTTCACCACAATTTTTTTTTTTTAACTTTGTCTAACATAAGTCTGTTGTTGTTGTTTTTATAACAAAAATATCGCAGTGTCAAAGTTCAATCATGCACATAGTATTCCAGAATTAAGCATGATGTAAATACCCCAGAATTTGACCCACTTTAATTTTTAGTCCTTGGCAGTAAATATTTCTGCCCAGGAAATGGTGAAAGTGCCCCCAAAACATGTTGTTTACCATGCCTTGCCATGTCTCTGTAGTTGTGTAATGTAATGTTATTATAGGATATTAAACATACTTCCATTTCGTATCATGTTTATTTCCTAAGTGAAATAATTTTCAATTGTCATGAGTTTTAGCGAGTGACAATGAAAATTATTTCACGAGGGATAAAATCATGATGTGAAATGGATGCAAGTTTAATATTCTATATATTACCCATTGTCTATTTAAAATAAAAACAACTAAAATAATGCGATACCAGTAATCAGTGACAAGGATTTTAACACTGTGATAACAATAATTGACATAACTGATGATGTCATCATTTAAGAGGAATTTATGCAATTTTAGGGCTCAAAGAGCTTCAGAAATACACACCCCAGTGCTTGGTTGTATGACATCAGAGCATGACTCCGTGAGCCAGTCGTGGAACTCCGAAGTGTTACGTCCTAGTGAGACATATCACTTTGATATGTACCAAGATATTTTGAACTATATGGGTAATAAAGCATGTCATGCTGAATCGTTGCAGGTTCTTGGCCGGACGATTCGCGTGGACCACGTGGAGGCGTACAAGAAGCCGAAGGAGCACGAGAATGACGACGAGATCACCAAGCTGATCAGAAAGGAAGGGTGTGCACCAGCTGTGCAGTCACGGTTAGACGACGACACGCAGCCCAAACCAGCGAAAGTGAAAAAAGGTTTGCTGTTGTGCTGTTTGTTTACAAATTTACAATTTACAAATTATAATAAATATAAAAATACTGATAATAAATTAGTTTTTTTTAATACGTTAAAACAATATATATTTATAGGACATTTTATTGAAAAGCTATAGTTATTGTCAAAGTTGGATGCAAATTTTCGTTTTTCTTTATTTTTATTATTATTTTAAAACATTAAAAAAAAATCAATTTTAATATCATTGATATAATTATTTGATTATTATTATTTCTTTAAAAACAACAACAACAAAACAACACCAAAAACACAACTTTTTGTTACTGAGGAATCTGCAAAACCACCTTTTATTTAGTTATGTACTGATTCCCTGCACATATATGTATTGTGATAAACTGTAATAATTAAAGTTGATATTTGCACTGCCAGTATTGCATCCTCTGCTGGGTATACCGAGTATATTATTTTGTTTCTCTTTCACTTTACAGAGAAACACAAAAACAAGAAGAAGAAAAAGGAGAAGAAGAAAATTAAATTGGAACATTCTTCCAGCAGTGCTGATGAATCTGAATCCTCAAGCAGACGTAACCATGGTAACATAGACATCAAAATAAAACACGAGAAACATGATTCTGGTTATGAAAAAGCCTTGAACGAAAACGACAAAGTAAGAAGAGCAGCTTTCAGAACGGATCTAGGCTCACACACCAACACAAACCACCCTGAACATGACAGACGCGCAGAAAGTAGACGAGATGTCGACAGGGAAAGTAAGCGAGAAACAGATGCTGCTTACGAATTTGAAAACAAAAGACAGAAAAGCAGCAAACCTTCGCAATATGAAGAACAGTACAGGGAAGATTCCCGACTGTGTGACAGGGATGCTGACAGACAGCAAGTCATTTCTCACAGACAGCAAGACTTGGACAGACCTAGAGATCGAGACAGACACACAGACACTGGTAGAGACAGAGACAGACATCGGGACAGATCTGGAGATTCAGATAGACACAGGTATGAGAGGGTGGGACGGCCTGACAGTGATAGAAAACAGAACAGTCATCGTGGCAGTAGAAGATAGGATATGCCACAGTCTTCTGGGTCTCGGAACAAGGGCCAGTGTTTTAACATATTGATTTGAGAAAATTGGATTTCATTTTGTATGATGTATTACAGTTCATTTAAGAACAGCAAATGCAAGATATTTTTCCAGTAATTTATTAATTGTCAGATTGACTGCCACCTACAGGGTTACTTATAAACTGAAAGAGTCATCTCATAGTAAAGTCAGTGCTTTATTATGTTATATAAAAGTTGCTGACAATGGAGGCAACTTACATGTTTAATCCAACTGGTGCTTTAACCCTTAGTTGTAGCTGTTTACCATTGATCAAAATTCTCTTTTACACAAGTCCAGACTGTGTGTTTGTTTTTGTTTTTTTGTTTTTATTATTATTATTATTATTATTATTATTATTATTATTATTATTATTATTATTTTATTTTATTTTTGGGGGGAGAGATATTGGAGTTATATTGTTTGTTATTGTACAACATCAACTTACAAATTATAATAAATATAAAAATACTGATAATATATTGGTGTTTTTAATACATTTTAATTTAATTTAGAGGACATTTTATTGAAATGCTATATTGTCAAAGTTGGATGCATATTTTTTTTTATTTAGAAAAAATCTAGTGACTACTTGACAGGGATTGATGTCAGATCATGCTCATGACAGACAGGCGCAATCACAACTGTTTCTGACAGGAATTGATGTCAAATCATGCTCATGACAGACAGGCGCAATCACAACTGTTTCTGACAGGAATTGATGTCAGATCATGCTCATGACAGACAGTCGCAATCACAACTGTTTCTGACAGGAATTGATGTCGGATCATCATCATGACAGACAGGCGCAATCACAACTATTTCGTAACTGGGTCATAAAAAGCAGATTCTGACCAATTGCTGTTGTCAAGTGGTGTATTGCAATAAAATCACATAAGATTTCCTTACTTTGGAACTTGATTAATATCAACACCAGTGACAAAATACAGTCAAATATTTTCACTTGTGATGTCAAATATAGTTTAACACTGTATGGTTTATCTTTTTCAGTAAAAAATTATAAACTGGTTTCAAACTGTAGTAAGCATTTTGTGATAGACATAATTTTATGGTGACAACTCGCAAGTGCAGTTAAGAGATGAAGACAGTTTATCTTTGATTATGTAGCACCAGGCATGGTTAAAGACCATTATGATTGGGGAAAAGGAAAGCGGCTGTCGGCACATGATCTACTCTTTCTGATTAGCAGCAAGTGATCTTTAATGTATCTCGTAGGCAGGATAGCACATACCACAGCCTTTGTTACACCAGTTGTGGAACACTGGCTGGAATGTTTTTTTAATTTAACAATGCATTAAAAAAAAATATGGTTATATCGGCATCGGAAATTACTGTGGCGACTTGACAGGTATTCAACAAGTGAGCACATGGCTGGAATGCAACAAAGCTCACTGGGTCCACCATGTTGAATCGATCCTATGACCCACTGCTCCATGAGTGAATGCTCTACCTTTCAGCTACATAATGCTCCTTAATTTATTCATTTTTTTAATTGACTTGTTCTTTTGAGTAGAAAGCAATAAAAGTAGCCTACAGCACGTCTTAATAACATATTTAATGTTCTGACCATACTCAAGAATCTTTCTTCACCAGCCTTGCTATGTGACAAGACTAAAACAAACAGCTACTCTTATTAGATGTTAAAACTGCTTATTATTTGCACCGGAGTCGTGAGGTTGGCAATATGCCACCGCAAGATATCCACTATATAGTGAAATAACACCTCTCCATTCTGTTCCCCATCTACTACTGACTTATTAGGACGAGAACAGAAACTGTTTTAACTGCAATGCATTTTTACTGCAAGAAACCGTGAGATTTTCACGGCTTATCGTGAAATTTTGCTGCAAACCACGAGTCTCACTTGAGAGGTCTGCACCAATATAACGGTTACTAAAATGTATTGAGTGTGTCTTTAAATTACTAAATAAAATAACAATGTTTGAGTTCTTACCATTAAGAAACATTTTAACTGAAAATCTGCTATGGTGTTGAGGTACCCTCACTGAATACAGCTGCTCATAATCAACAAAACGTTTACACAGAATATCAAACGTTTATTGCACGTACATGTACATATATTTCTATGTAACAAAAATTATAGGAAACAATTGTGGCATGATATCCTTCGCTGTTATTAATAGCAATCCTTGCAAACATCACATTTCACAGGTGTGGTTTTACAGGCAGAATGCACTTATGTTTTTATAGTTCACTAGTGATGGATCCAGAAAATCCAGGGTGTGGGATGAGTGGGTAAAGGCTAGTAACATGCACCATTCATTACACAGACAGGATAACATACGTCACACAGATGTAATGAAGCATGTTTTCTCTTACCAGGCTGTGATGTGTGCTATCCTGTCTATATTAATTACAGTAGACATAAAGTCGGATCTTATTAGTTGTAACTCAGATTGTTTGACATTAAAAAATAAATAATGGCAACAATAATAATAACTATAATAATGGGAGCGGACTTCCTCCACTCTATGTGTCAGTGTCACTTAAAATTTGGAAACTCAACAGATGTTACGGAAATCATTTTCTTGCAATAAGCCTCATCTGCTATATAACAAATGATGGTGTAAAGTGTCTGGCTGATAACGGCTGATCCAAGAACTGTCTGATACAAATATTGCTGTGCTGAGTCCATCACTAACACGAGAGAGACAGGTGGAGGGGAGGGAGATATTTTATTTAATGACTAACTCAACACATTACAAGACATTATCAGGTGTCAGACAGATAGTTACGGGCTACTCTTTCTGATTAACAATAAGCAGTCTTTTACATGCAACTTTCCACAGAGGATAGCATACATCACAGTCTTTATTACACCAGTTGTGCAGCACTGGCTGAAAAAAGATATAGTCCAATGGGTTCACAAATTAGATTTGGTCTGAAGATTATCACACCATAAACAAATGCTCTACGAGTATTTTACCTCTATGATATATTTTTCTCCTAAGAGAGAAACAGAGATCTCTTGCTTCATATTTTGGCATTTTATAAACAATTTATCTCCACTATATATCCAGTGTTCTCGCTAGCAGTAAAAGGATGCAGTGCCCTGCCCATCTTTTCTGCCGCCTTGCCTTTTTTGCACATACTTTTTTTTTTTCTTCATAACTTCATTTCGTTTATACAATATGGCTATCAATATAATAGTCAAAAGTAAGAAACACCTTAGAGATGTCTTGTGTTAAAGTTTATCCTAAGTCCCACTGTTAATAATGAAATGCTCCTTGAAAGTTGTCACTGTCTACCCTATTTTGATGTTCAGATCACAGTGGATGCCGGTGTTTTCTTTGCAATAAACTTCTAACAGGGACGGTATGGCAGGCTTGAGCGTTTTCCTGTCCATGAAATTAACTTTAAGAAACGTCTTGTTGTGGGCTCAATCTGCGGCAGGGCAAGTGATTGAAACCAGGTGATTATTGATGGGGACAACGTGTAATTTAGCCAAACATGAAGGGTAGTGTGACAATTCACTAGCTCGAATCCTTTCATTCAAAGCGTAACCAATTATAATTGTATTATACCCCATACCCCACTTTTTTCTCTTCAAATAGCCTATCCTACGTGTTTATTCATTTATTTTTAATAATAATAATAGTAATAATAATAATAATAATTAGATTAATAAGTAAAATAATATTAAAATTATTTATCGTATTTGGGAAATGTCTTCAAAACAACACATTTTCGTATTTGTGTGCACCCTGCCCTATTAAAATCCTAGCTAGAACACTGATGTCATCAATAATTAACAACTGTTCATGTGTACATCCACAACAGAACCCCAAGGGTGCTAGTATCGGAATCTGGAAGACGGGAATAAAATGCAATGCATGTATGCGGTATATTATTATTAAAAACACACATATAAAATATAGCCTCTATCAAAAATTAGTTTGATGATACAAAATGACTGCTCCTCAGCAGAGTGCAGTGATGTGACACTATGTACACTATGTGCAACAGCAGCTGTGATATGTACAGCAAAAACAGTAGCTACACGGAGATCACACTGGTCTGTGGACAGACCACGGAAGTAACTTCAGAGGTGTATCAAACATCAATTCAACTGTCTTGTGCAGAAACTTGATTTTAATTGATAGTTCTGGAACATTTTAAAATGTATCTGGTAGTACTGTGTTACGTTACTGTGTACGTATCAGTATTATGGTCCATTACTCTGTAGACATCAGCTCTACACCGTTACCGTCAGTTTTAAAATAAGAAGATTTGGACTCCTAATGAAGCATTCTGAGAACAACTTTACTTATTTAAAACAGCAGCCCTATAAGAGCATGTGTATATTTAGGTCTGTTTCAAAGATTGTGACCTATGTAAATACTCATTTATGTCCTTGTTTTAGAAGCTTTCCCAATTAAAACCAGTAAATTTGGTCTAGGACCAAGTTGTGTTATGCCTTTAAATATCTACATTTATAATCAATATTTAAAGATGTGAGAGAAGTGTTTTATTTAAAGACACACTTAACACATTTTATCTACGGTTATACAGTGTCAGACATATGGCCAAAAAGTATTATGATAGTTAAAAGGAAAACCAATGCAGATACACAGGCTACTGATTAGTAGCAAGAGATACTTTATATGCACTACTGCACAGACAAGATAGCACATAAAACAGCCTTTATTAAACCAGTTATGGATCACTGGCTGAAATGAAACACAGTCCAATGTGTCATGGAGAAATGAAGCTTTGTAAATCTGTGACAGTACGCCTTTAAATATCTACATTTATAATACAGTATTTAGAGAAATGAAGACCAGTAAATCTGACAAAATCTGACAGTATGCCATTAAATATCTATATTTATAATAAGTATTTTGAGAAACAAATACATTTAAATCTGTAAAGCATGCCTTTAGTAATGTACATTTATAACCAATATGGATTGAAATGAAATCTTGTAAATCTGTGACAGTGCGCCTTTAACCTTAGACCATGCAGTGATGTGTAACAGTCACGTTCCAAGCACTCTGTGTCAAAATGACCTCAATACATTTTAAAATACAAATATTTGAAACAATGACTATATTATAGGTAGTGTCACAGTATTTTTAAAATACAGTATGTATAACAGTCATTGTAAACAGTTTCTGAAAACAAAAACAGTAAATATATTTAAAAGTCAGTACATTATAAACAAGGTTGGTCTGAAATAATAATATAGCATTTAAATATATATTTAACTGTTATTAAACAGTTACAAACACACAGTTTCTCAAATGTTCACACATTATCTTAAAAATATGAATAACATCTGGATCATAAACACTGTCACTCGAAATGATTGCACAGCATTCTAAAAATATATGTAACATTTGGTACCGGGTTTATCATAAACAACATGTGTTTTTTAATGCTCATAAATACGTGCAACATTTGACATATTATAAAAAATATTTTACTATACCAAAATATTACCAACTATTTATCAAATTTATCCCACGTATTTTTTCTAATTATATGTAGACCTAACAGTCATTATACCTATAAATAATATGGCTGAAAATAGCATAGCATTTATAGAATAAGTAGGCCTGTAGCAGTTTCTAGATTATGAACTATTTTACAATATGACAGCAAATGCATTAACAATACCCTAATTTTTTTTTTTTTTATAAACCTATATTAATACATCTAATAGTCACTACATGATACATCTGTGTCACAAAGTGATCACAAAATGAATAAGCAGTAATAATTACCACATTGCAAACAAGATTCTCAAAATGATCACCCACACTTACTTTTTAAAAATATAACAGTCACTATCTAGATTAAAATCAATGTTCTGCAACATGATCATAAAAAAGCGTAAATGTTACTATAACAGTTTCTGCATAAGGTAACACATCATTTTAAATAAATAAAATGATATATGTAAGTCACTATCTTAAAACCATGTTTGTTGAAATGATCACATAATGTGTAGCAGTTGTTAAATTATGAACCATTTCTCAGATCAAATTCTGTTTAAATAATATGTGTAACTGTGGCTAAGGGAAACAGTATTTTTTGTAAATGATCACATATATCATTAACATTTTCACAAATGACACAGCATAAAAACAACAACAACGTAACACCCTAACAACCACTGTATTATATATAAATAGTTTCTCAATCTATTTTTATAGAATTATAAATCTGTGTAACAGTCACAAACAATAAACAGTTTCTCAAAATTACTGGACAGAATTATAAACCTAAGTAACAGTCACTCTGTTACTAATTGACGTTGAAATAGAAGGCAGCTATGCAGGCCCTAACTCTCTTAGAACAGTTTTTCAAAATGACTGGACAGAACAATAAACCTAAGTAATCTAAGTAGAGCGTGTGTCAGGAGTAGATCTTGATGCTGAGGTGTCTGTTGAAGTGCAGGGGCAGGGAGCTGGACAGAGCGGAAACCTCCCAGTAGAGACTGCGCGACAGGAAGAGCCGGTAGAGGAATGCCCCCGCCGCTGACTGACACAACAACACTCCCATTATCACCATCTGAAACACAAACACCAAAGATAACATTACCTCAGACAAACTACATTTTACAGGTGATGGAATTATCTGATCCAGTCTGTCAAGAAGTGCAACAAATGGGTTATCTCCCTTGTCAGCAGGTTTAATGTAACATAATATAGCATTGCCTCTATATTTAACTCGTACTGACAAACTCTGGTGCACTCAAGGTCAAGGTGTTTTAACGTGCACATTCAGAACTAGGCTGTTATAGCACACGCCACTGGTGCACTCAGTTTATGAGTGTATTTGTAGGTGGCAGCCAACATGTCAACAGAGAGGGTGTGCTAGCATTGTTTATGATAAGCAGTGAGACCCTTGGGTTCTATGACTCAAAGCATTTGTAATATTTACGTCCGACATAAACCAAATTTACTTATTTAAAATGGCAGTGTTATAAAGGTATGCATAAATGGGTGTATACTTAGGTCTGTTTCAGTGATGGTGATAACAACAAAAAACATAATAATAATAATAATAATAATAATAATAATAATAATAATAATAATAATAATAATAATAATAATAATAATAATAATTTAAATGTACATTAATTTTTGCATATCTGATGTCATGGACCTATGGCAAAACATAGATATAGATTTAATTCAACCAGTTTTTTGTTTGGTTTGGGGTGGGTTTTTTGTTGTTTATTTTTTGGTGAATAAGGCCTCATATTTTATAAATATATATATACCTGTTGTATGTTTAAAAACCCACTATAAACATTACTAGCTTCTTTTCCGCACACATCTATATAATAAGGGAATATTTTAAAGACTTCTGGTGTACGTTACTGGTACTTTATTATTTTCTTATTGTAAGCTATTTATATATTATTCATGCTTACCTTATAATGTAAACATTCTGGAAATATCCAAGATGTTAAAACTATAGCAGGATAACACAAAAACCACAACATACACATCTGAAAAAAAGAGAAGTAGAAAGTAAATTTTTACTGTTACATAGGCCAATAGATTTGAATATACAGTGGAATCTGTCTAAACTGGACTCACTTCGTACTGACGAAATAATCTGGTTTACACAGAGAGGACTGGTTTAGCCAGAGTTCATCCAGTGTTATGGTAGCTGGGTGGGATTTCAAAAATTGTCAGGTTTACACAGATATCCAGCTTACACAGATATCCAGATTACACAGAGTCCAGTTCAGTCAGAGTTCACTGTACACTGTTATTTTCTAAAACATTACCAAACACTTGAAGTTTTAGTCAATTTGTTTAAAATGACATTTTCTGCTGTGCTTAGAATATAAAACTTATCAATATCATTTAAGGCAATCTGAACTGAGATATGTAATGCAACTAAACGAGTGAATGCCACAAATCTAAGTTTAAAAACTATATTAATAAATGCAATATATTTTGTGGCAAAAAAACAATATATCAATACATTTGCTTGTTTGCAAAAACCGATAAATTCACAACAACAATACTCATATAAGTAAAATAATTTTGACTTAAAGCATTATCAGGCTAAGTTACAACTCTGATTAGGATTATGTAAGCATGTTGTCATTCTGAAGTCACTTGTAGGCCTCACGCACTGAAACTTAGTCACTGTCATTGCAGTATTTTATAGATAATAAATACTATTTTTCTAGCTAATAATTACTATTTTTACTTGCCCTCATTGCAGGTTTACTGTTCATGTTGGAAACTAGGGTGATAAACACAGCTGTTCATGTCATAGCAGTAGGAACTGGGGGGTGGAGTGGGGATAACATATTATTTTGTTTAAAAATTATTATTAAAACAAAATCATTAAAGTTTCATAGTGTCATCATCACGAGGACTGGCGCAACTAGTCCTTCCGTCCGTGACAAGGGCTTGGAAAGGTGGGGTTGAAAATATAATTATCATTACACCATTAGTGTTTCACACATAGGAATGGCAAAATAATAATGTTGAATACAAACACAAAGAAAGAATGTTTTTTGTTATATACATAGCATATAAAGAATATAATAATAGGCAACCCATAATTTAAGTGCGTAACACAGAGAACATATTGGTTTCTGAAACAAACAATATTGTATATAGGATAAAGAGCATATACAGTTCAAAAGTGGCACTTTAGGTTTTTTTTCCCTAAAATGGCATTTATTGTTTTTTTGCGTATGAACTCTTCATTTTTCTACAAGCTACTGTGCAATGTACAAGCATGTTTCTTCAATTACCTTTCACACGTACACTACTGGTAATTGAATAAAACTCCATTCTAGTCATTTTCAAACTTGTGAAATTACTGTTTAAATGACCCACAATTTTCTAAACTTTCCACTTATTCTTGTAAATAACCAGCCTAATTGAATTATATTTCTGGATTAATTTTTTTTTTTTTTTTTTAACTATATGTATGGATATTTCCAAATGGCCATAACATATTATTCTAATAAAATTATGGCACATGAATATGCTACTTTCGAGTAAGTTTTAGAAATATATAAATATTACACCTTTATTATTAACCCAGAGTTATTGCTAAGATAAAACCTTTGCATTTGAAACAGAATTCATTAAATAAATATATATATCACTCTTTTTCTCTCACAGAGGAGCAGGACATAACTCTGAACTGTAAACATATAATGCATGTAAAATCTTTCCTAGTTTATTTCTAACCTCTGCACATACCCGTGTGAAAGCCCCGTAGAACTCCTTCTTGAGCGAGCTCCTCTCGGCGGCGATAGTAGCGTGCAGGTTGGCGGCGAGCAGGCCGGCGAACGCAATACGCAGCACGACCATAGCCACGCCCGCCAGGCTGCGGTGAGCATGGAACGTGCGGCGGTAGCTCGTCTCAAACTGCTCCCACAGAAACAGACCTCCCTACAAATACAGTACATTACAGAGAGAGAGAGAGAGAGAGAGAGAGAGAGAGAGAGAGAGAGAGAGAGAGAGAGAGAGAGAGAGAGACAGAGACAG
>JAUTBW010113480.1:0-15187 GCA_032361425.1 Peltospira smaragdina | reverse complement strand
TACTACTACTACTACTACTACTAGTTATTGCTACTGCTGTTGTTTTTCTTTTAAAAAATCATGAACATTAATTAAAGCTATAAATAATATAAACAAATATATATTTCAATAACCTTTGGTATTATACCTCAGTTTATTATTACACTATAATGATTGTTTGGTTTTGAGTGTATTTACTTTTTTTTTTAAATCTGTATCAGCAAACATTTAACCAATTACAGCTGCAGTTGACATAAAAACCTTATTTATTTTGATATCAACATTGAGCTCTGTAATTTGATATTCTAAGCCAGTTCAGAGATTGGGGAAAAAAGAGTTTGAAATTTTTCATCTAATAGTCTCAGTATTTTCAGAGACATACCTTGTTTGTGCTATTCCCGATCCCCATAATTGGTGGAATGTGCAAATAAATAAAGCTTTTTAAGCTGATGAGCTCAGCTTTTAAGTCATTAAATCTGTGCAATATTAGAGCACATTTCACGAGTGTAATAAAGCCAGCCGTTTCTTTTATGTTCGTCAAGCCAATAGGGCCGGGCTCTTGTTTTCTCTTATAATTATCTTCTCTAACCTGTCGATGGTGCAGTTTTAGTGAAAACAAAGAAGAGAAACTGTTCTCAAGTGTTGAAAATGCATAACAGGTGATTATGAAATGTTAAGATGTAACAAAAATAATCATATTAGAAACTGTGATGAGAGACCCTTTATTACAGTGTATTTCCATCTTCTGAAATGTGAACATAAATAAAACTTAATATTTAGATTAGAGTGTCATAAATAGATGCTTTTGAAATCTGAAGATGTAATAAAAATAATCATATTAGAAGTGGTATTATCTATTTTCAGCATTTTAACACACACACACACACATACGCACACGCACACGCACACGCACACACACACAAACACACACACACACACATATGCACACATGCACATATACAATGCACACATACTACTGTTAATTTATTTTGGAATGCTAGGAATGTTACATAAGTGATTTTGTAGACACTAATATGTAATAAAAATACTCATAGTAGAAACTGTAATATTTGCTATTTAAATCTTTCAAATATTTTGGTGAAATTAAATAAGTTATGAAAGAGAGGCACTTCATTACATTTTGTGTTCCAATAATGGCTTTTAGAATCTGACAGTTTAGAGTTATGGTTCAATTAAAGAATTCTGGCTGAAATTACATAAATAGATTCATAGTGTGTGGAAATTAAACTTTGTCAAGAGACCCTTTATTATGTTCCGTATTTTCTAAAGTGTGCAATATCTATGCAAAGCATTGAACAAGAAGTATTAAAAAATTAATTAAGTAAATATCAAAAAAAAAAAAAAAAAATTACAATAACTAAAATAACTAGGGTTAGGAAACATATTTACATGTCCACATACCATCAAGTTTATGACACACCTGTGCACGGGCATAGCTTCTGGCATGGAGGGATTTCATTTGGGTAGCAATCTTGAATTCTGGATACTTCAATATCAGACTGCAGATGCATGCTGAAACTTTGGTTCAAGCATTTAGGCCTGTCAGTTTTTTTTTTTTAATTAAATAATTATTTTGTACTTAATTATAAGATAATGGGAGTCGATTTCAAGAATCTGTTGAAATATTTTTTTACAGAGTCCTGGATCCATTGTTTATTTTCGATTTTACAAAATGTTACAACATGCCTGTCACGGCACATATTCTGACTTAAAATTGGGACCATGATGATGCTGCTTGGGTGTTTATGATCAGTGGACTGAAAGACTGATGACTTGATTTCTTTGAAGTGCTGGGCCATGTGTTAACCTGCTATAATCCCTCTCCTCACCCCTCATCTATGAACCTCATTACTGGCCCTAGCAGTCGGCCTCTGAAACATACAGTCTCCCTCTCCAGTGATACACTCCCAAGGAACGGAATGCATCTTGAACTTCCCACCTTACACTTGCAAACTAAATTCTTCAATATCCAAATCAATTAACAACTCTTTACAAGTATTACTGGCATCATTCCATTACATTTGTGTTGTTGTCGACAACATTTTAGGTTTAATTGCTTTCTGTAATACATGTTATAGATTTACGTTTTCATGTGTTAGAGTGGCACTGTGCAATTGGTAAAATCTGAATGTAAGTCTTGATAAGCATGTGTTCTGATTTTAAATGTTAATCATGTTATAAAATAATAAATCCATTATTTATTTTATACATGTATCAGTTAACAGTAAGATAACAGTTATATGCATTATAAAGTTACTATGTCAAGAATATTTTTATTACTTAAATATTTAGAAAAGACGATCCAGTCATGTTATGTCTAACTGGTATGTTAGGTCACATACAAGTGCTCAATATTACATGTTCTTTCACGGGGAGACCTGCCCCTTAAATTAATGGCGAAATTTGAATTTAGCATTTAACGATATCCCTTGATAGTGAAGGCTAACAAATGTAATTCAGGTACTGTAGTGCTTGTGTGTTGTATTAGTAACCAGTGTTAAAACATGGTAAAATCGACAATGTCATTTTAATATATTGTCTTTATACATATATGACTGGTAAGACAGTTTTACCACACATGATATTTACTGGTGGTTATATCAGTATCATGCATATGGTCACAGGAATACAGCCTCAGTGAAAGGAAGGAAGGAAATGTTTTTTTTAATGACACACTCAACACATTGGTATACATCATGCCCACTAACTGAACCATTCTGAATATGTACCTGTTAACACCAAATTATATCAGTTTCTTCCAAATACTCGTTCCTGTAGGTTAGTGAATAAATACTAGTAATTCTAAAAAAAGACATGAAGTAGTCATTATACTATCACCGAATCATATAAGCATGTACAAGAATTTTAACCTAATGATTACAAGCCACAAGTTTGATAAATTTACTGTTAGTCCTAGCTGTGAAAGAAGGCATGAAGGAATGTATTAACAATGTACTCACCACATATAATTATAGTTGTAGATCATTGTCATAATGAGAAAAGAAACCTGCTTCTTTCACTTCATGGATTACATTTACCAATAATAAGGGACTTTTATGTACACCATCCCACAGACTGGATAGCACATACCATAACATTTTAGAATCGGTTGTGGGGCACTGGTTGCGGCAAGAAATAACTTAGAGGAATCAATATGGTGACCCAGCACAGCATAAGCCGACACTTGTCCTTCCCCCAATTTTAGCTTTGAAAAAAGTGATTTCTATAAACATAACATCTCTTGTGTAAGTGCTCAGACATTATTTAGTATCAATATGAGGGTAATGGATAATAAAATCATTAACCAGTCCATTTTTAAATCATTATAAAACAATTTTAACACCATTAGATTACGTTTTACACAATAATTAGACAGAAACTGAAAAACTGAAAATAATGGCATTGTAATTATGTTATAATTAAATAATTGTAGCCTAGAAAAACACTCCTACAGATAGTACTGAGATGTGAATGTTAGACATCTTGCTCTGGGTTATTTTTGTCCACTTCACTTAACACATATCAAGAATAGAGCACTACCACATATGAAATACAGAGATAATGTAATGGACATATGCAATTAGCACAGCCCATTAACATGTCATATGGATTCCATCCACACAACTGTACATTGAATATATTGCTGGAATATACACCTTCCGTAATCCTCGGTAAATGATTCGCCGGCGGTTTGTGTTAAGGAATACATTGTCTCTCATTTATAAGAAATCATTTTAAGCACAGCCAGAATGATCCGTGCTCCTGCATACAATTTTCTCTAATTCTTTCCACAATGGTAATTGATATATCTCTTATAAATTGGATGTCCCTATCTTGTGCCATCCACCACACAAATCTTGTGGATGGTTGCTCATTTCAGGAATTGGTAAACCACTAGGCTGTGGTGATGGTTTTGGGGGAAATCGTGACTGCACATGTGAAAAAGGATAATATGTCAATCAGCTGGTGTTTATGAAAGTAATAATGTACTGCTGCACTTAATTTTATCATCATCTGTCTACATACTAGTGATCTATGTGTGACTGGTATATCCAATAACATGGTATGTACTATCCTGTCTCATAGGAAAGTATAACAGGTGTAAAATAGTCCAGAGGTGTAAGCATGTGAGAATGTGTGTGTGTGTGTGTGTGTGTGTGTGTGTGTGTGTGTGTGTGTGTGTGTGTGTGTGTGTGTGTTTATATATGTGTGTGCACACGTGCACATGTGTGTGCATGTATGTGTGTGACAACATGCTTGAACCTTCACTGGATATGACAGTGAAAATGAAGTTGAATGGTATATATTTAAAAAATCAAATGGCTGAGCAGAACAAATAGGACTTATGTCTGATTATAACCCGTGTTTATAGCCATAGTTTTATAATGGTTCTAAATATTGTTAGGTGTATAATCCTTCCACTTCTAAAGCAAATACATATTTAATAAGATATCAAGTAATAATTGTTTTTTGTTGAAGTAAATTAGATTAATTTAGGTGATAATAGTTTCTTCTTCTTCCCAGTTATCAATATACTCTTAACTCAAAAGAGCCTCTTCATTATAATATTTAGCACCCATTTCTAGGAGATTATTACAATTTATTATTTTCATTTTCACTTTATTTAATAAATGATAGCAGTATAAATATCTGCACTATAAAGCACCATGTGGACCACTTTCACAGAAACCATCACAGCTTACCAATACTCCGAGTTATATTTAAAGATATGCAAATCTTCTTTTCAAATCCTCTCTCAGAGTAGCTGCATCAGGCTTTCAGCTTTTGATCGCTTTAAGAACCATCTTTCTTACGATGGTGAAAAACTTTCAGAAACCAATATTTGGCTGAGCTATCGGTGCTGCGATCCGGGTTCCTTAAGAAGCTCATGTTTGGCGTTTGCAGAGAAAATTGATTTGGAGTTTCATTGGCTCATGATAGGACATGCTCGGTGATCTGCTATTGTAAATTCCTCCAAAAGCTTAGAGCATTTGGCTGCTCCAGCTTATAGAAATAAGACGTCTTTTTATTTCCTTGAAAAACATGTCCGTAATGGTATCATTTAGAGAGATTGCTTTTTCTGTAGAAGTGCAGCTTAACCTTTCCAAACAAATAAAAAATAATATTCTGCATATAGTTTTGTAGGTTTTTGTTCATTTTCCTTCTCTTTTTTTCACTGTTTATTTATTAAATAATTGGTTGTATTTTCTTTTCTTTTTTAACTTATCTTATTTTTGAAAATGGCATACTCTCTCTAAAGTACTTTTCATAGCTTTACAGGGTTTTGAAATATTCATACTAGTAATATAACAGAAATAATATTTGCAATTTTATTAAATTCTGTATTATTATTATGGATTTCCAATTATATTAGCATTTGTTTTTTTCTTTCATATTTCAATCTTTTCTCTCTTTTTTAATAAGATAGCAGTAGACATTTTTTTAAACCAGCAGTGGAAATATTTGATATTTTCTACTGATAGCACAATCTGTGTTGTGTCAGTCATCCACAGTGATAAATATGAAATACATATAAATTTTAAAACCTATTACCAGGATGTCAACATGTCACATAAACTATGTATTCTAACCATTGCTTGCTTTAAAGTGTTTTATGAATAGGTTAATCTGGAATAGGAATTTAAGATATTAAATTGTAACTGAAAAAAGAAGAAGAATGGAAATGTTTAATTTTATTTACTTTTAATATACTGTTTTATAAAAATGTGCTATTTAATGACTCAATCAGCACATGTTATTTACAGTTATATGTCCGTCCTGATAGTGAAAAAGGAAACTACTTGATGTCACATGGGCTAGTACATACCACTTTGTAATGCTCTATCCTAGACCATTTATACATTGATGAAAACTATACTATTAGACTATACACACACTCACACACCAACACACACATATCAAATATACCGAACCCAGTGGTTTACTGATGGGATCGATCTTAAGTCATCTGCACACCAGCAGGCCATTTGAACAAGAACACTGCATTGCTGTTTTGAGTGAATAAAATCCCTAGCCAGAATAAGTTAATAAAGCAATGAAGATAATAATGTCCACAATAAATAATTATATATCTTTCTATACATAAGGCTTAAATAACATTTTCACAATTAACTTGATAAAAGCCAGGCTGTGATGTGTGATAAGTAGAATATTAAACTTGCTGTCAGTCAATATCCAGCTTATGTCCTTTCATGTAATAACTCACTGGGGATGTCATAAAATAGATAATAGCAAGCAATGTAAATTTTTCTCCATGCTTGGGCTGCTGACTACATAACATCAATACACCAAAGATTGATGTGATTCTTATAATGGCACACACTATCATCATCCCGTGCCTTCTGTCTGTGTAAACTGAAGTGAAAATCTAATTTCAAGTAAGATTTGGCCAAATAAACCTTTTTCGCAGTAATAATGAGACTTGTCAAGCTGCATTGTGGAATTAGCGGAGTGACAAATCTGGCGCCAGTGGTCTGCGAATGTCGTCTTGTACATACAGAGTCAAATCATCAGGAGACTTGTTACAGACATGAACTAATACAGTTAGTCCTGCTTGTAAATGAGTAGCTATACCCCAGTGGTATAGCTCAGTGGTGTAGTCCTTGTTTTAAAGTAGCCATAGCTCAGTGGTGTAGTCCTTGTTTTAAAGTAGCCATAGCTCAGTGGTGTAGTCCTTGTTTTAAAATAGCCATAGCTCAGTGGTGTAGTCCTTGTTTTAAGGAGTAGCCATAGCTCAGTGGTGTAGTCCTTGTTTTAAGGAGTAGCCATATCTCAGTGGTGTAGTCCTTGTTTTAAGGAGTAGCCATAGGTCAGGAAGGAAGGGAAGGGAAACACATTTATATGTCCATATACTAAACAATTTGTGGGCACAGTTTCAGGCATGGCCAGTAGCTGTGACCAAGGCAGAACGTAGGTCAATGGCATAGGTCTTTTTTTTAAAAGAAATAGCATAGCTCAGTGGTATAAGTGTCTTCCTGATGCACAGATATCTGAGACTGACCACAGGATTTCATTTTGATAAAAATATGGATTTTTCAAAAGCCTTATGGTAGAATGCTCACCTGATATTTGATTCATCTGAGATCAATTTCTGACAATGAATCATTAATCAGAGAAAAATATTTCTGATACCAATATAGCCTTTACTAAATTATTTGATGTGTGATTAAAAAAACCTCCCAGTACCAGTATAACTCAGCATGGGTTGGAGCCAGTACATGGGTGAGAACTCACTGCCTACCAGCTTTTTGAGACAACTACACCATCATGGCCAGTTAGTTATATATCAAACTGAAACCATCTTACAATAGCACAGTATCAAGCAATCAACTAATTGACCAGTTCTGGCTGTAACTAATCAAATATAGTTATCTTTAGTTTAGATTTATCAGTATTACTATCAAGCTGTGAAGCAGTTAATAACAACAACTGAACAGAATTCACTGAATATTTACCCAAGATTCTCAGACGTGTCCATTGCTAAAAATTGTCAAGACTTTATTGCAGAAAAAATTACAAAAATTATATGATTTTTAAGAATGTAATTTGAACTTCCATTAATGTACGTTTACAGAAAAAACTTGGGTGTCTTCTTTCTGGCTGTAAAATGATCAAGAACTGGTGATTTGAGCATGTCTCCCAAGCGACGTCGTTTTGCCATTTCATCTCTCTGACATGCCACAATTAGCAAATAGGGACACGAGTCTTTTGACGAGCAGTCTGATCAATATTGCCTGTTGGGATACGTGGACACCACAAGTGGCCAGCGAAATTAGCAAGTGGCATTTGGCAGTCGGTGTTTGAACTCATCACACTAATTTGTTTGTTGAGCGAGTCTCAGGAGAACGTAACACTGGGTTGCTAGTTTAACTTGCTGGAGTGGACAAGTCACCACTTTCCTTTCTGTGACTTCCACCACTTTAAATATTACAATTAGCCTACTTTGTATGGTGGTGTAGTTTAACTTATTAAGGTGCACAATTCTTTTTGTGACTTCTACTACTTTTAATATTACAGTTAAACTACTTTGTATAGTGGTGTGTGGTATTTCTGAGTTAACTTATTAAGGTGCACAATTCTTTTTGTGACTTCTACTACTTTTAATATTACAGTTAAACTACTTCATAGTGGTGTGTGGTATGTTCTGAGTTTAACTTATTAAGGTGCACAATTCTTTTTGTGACTCCTAGTCCTACCACTTTAAATATTAGTTACACTGTTGTGTATAGTGGTATATAGTGTTCATGGGTGGTGGGTCCTCAGTTCATACCCTAACACCAGCTTCTTCATTAATAATGTTAATATAGAAGTTTAACTTACAGAAGTGGACAAGTCACCAATTTCCTTTCTGTGACTTCCACCACTGCAAGTATTAGACTGCTTTGTGTAGTGTAGCATAATGTTCATGTGTAGTATGTCCTGATTTTAACAAGTGCAACAATATTGCAAGAGTTAAACTCTGCCTAAAGCAATAGATAATATTTTCTTTTATTATTTAAGCTTTTGTGATATTTATTGCAAACATGAAATATATTTTCTGTTAACAATATGAAGGGATTCTTCAGCAAAGTCATTACAGAAGTGAGTTTGTTACAACAGCAGCAGATAGCTTTCATTATTTGTTATTTGATCTTTTGTGAATGGGTTTATCAATATTGAAGCAATAATCATCCTTCACTGCACATTCTTGTCAAACGTCCTCCATCACCTTGTTCAGCCAGTTACACACAAATTTTCATGCCGTGGAATATTCTAAACAGAAATTATTTCAGGCCACGGGAAGAAATAACACTTGAGGATAATGGTGTGGAATCTGTTTTTCACTTTGGTGGGGACAGCAACAAATAGCATCATTTAATGGTGTGGGGTATTTTATTTTTATTCCTTTTTGTTTCCCTCCCTCCCATTTTGATCACCGTTGACAATTACGAATGTCTGTGATTGGTATCATGGTGCTAGAGGCACACTTTTCGACAGACGTTTTGTTTGAAGGAGAAATCGGCAACATTGAATTTCATCCATGTGTGATGTATAATCGGTAGTGGGAATAATTGTCTGATGAGTCAGAAAGACAGACCAGCCTAGCTTAAAACTTTTTCTTTAAAAATGTTTTCAAGAGAACACCATCATGGCTTCAGATTCTTGTTAATTCAGCTGCTTATTAGTGGGTTTACAGTGGAAGAATTCGTCATTATTCCAGCAAGATGAATGTATTGGCTTTGTGAAATGACATTTTGATCTTTTTTTCCATCTCTGTGAGAGTGACAGTTCCTTTAATTATCATTACAAGTCTTTTTTTTACTTTCTTTTTTTAAATAGGGAGTGTTATATAGGAAGTGTATTTGAGCATGAGTTTATAAATTAAAATTTTCCATGACAGTGTCCAGTCTACTAATGATGTGTTGAATACCTATTACTGGTACCATCGTTTTTGCATTAAGTATAAAGTTTGAAGACTGTTGTTTTACTTTTCTCACCTGTAATTTCTTTATATTCATATATAAAATTAAAAACAATTTGGATTTACTCATTATTTCTTAATGACCTTAAAATTCATATCAGCATGTTAAGCATGTATGCTGAACTTCAATGAAATGTTATATTAACTTATTTTAATTTAGCAAAATACAATTTAAAATAAGATTAACTCTTTCAACCCTGTATAACATTCTGTATTTTATAAACTTAAAGCAATGAATATTACTACTAAAGTGGTAAAAGGATTTTAAAATGTAACAAGCATCACATATAATTAAACATATATTTCTCCTAAATGGCTTTTTTTAATATAACGTGATGGTGCTAATCCCTTTAAAATAATTAATCTGTAGCCAGTGATACAGTGCTTGCTGGGTGTGTAGTTGATCTAGGATCAATGCTTATCAGTTGCTTGTTTTCCTGCAGATTTTACTCAGTCTTTATATGAAATTTATACTCTTAAAACATGGCCCTTTCCCCAGAGGCTATATTTTTCAGTTCCTGTAGACCTAAGTAAAGACACATGTATAAACAACAACAGATTAGTTTATTGTAATCTTGTTGACCTAGTGCAAAATATCAGACCAATATTCCTTATTACCCAGGCAACCAAATATTTCTTATTAACTAGATCTCTATCCCAGCCTTTCTTATTAACTAGATCTCCAGCCCAATATATTCCTTAACTATAACACCACCATACCATTGCTTATTAACTTCATCTCTGTCCCAGTATTAACTAGATATACGTCTCAGTATCCCTTATTGTCTAGATCTCTTCTCAGTATTCTTTATTGACTAGATCTCCATCTCAGTATTCCTTATTAACTAGATCTCCATTCTAGTATTCTTTATTAACTAGATCTCTATTTCAGTATTCCTTAGTAACAAAATCTCCATTTTAGTATCCCTGATTAACTAGATTTTTATACCAGTATTCAGTATTAAATGGATTTCGTTCTTAGTATTCCTTAATGAGATCATCATCCCAATATTCCTTATTGACTAGATTTTCAGCCTAACATTCCTTATTAAATATATCCCCAGCAGAATATTCTTATTAACTAGATCCCTGTCTCATTATTCTTTATTAAATAGATTCCTTATACATGTATTAAATAAATCACTAGTCCAGTATTCCCTATTAACTAGATTTCTACCCCAGTATTTCTTATTAACTAGATTTCTATCCCAATATTCTTTATTAACTAGATTTTTATCCAAATATTCCTTATTAACTAGATTTCTATCCAAATATTCCTTATTAACTAAATCTCTATCCAAATATTCTTTATTAACTAGATTTCTGTCCTAATATCTCTTATTGACCATAACTGGTATTCCTTATTAACTTTATTTCTTTTTAACTACCAGGTATATCTCTATCCTAATATCATATTAACTAAATCTCTATCCTAATATCTTATTAACTTGATCTCTGTATTAATATATTATAAAACTTGATCTCTGTATTAATATATTATTAACTAGATCTATATCCTAATATCTTATTAACTAGATCTCTGTGTTAATATATTATGAACTAGATCTCTAATATCTTATTAACTAGATCTCTGTATTAATATCTTATTAACTAGATCTCTGTATTAATATATTATTAACTAGATCTCTAATATCTTATTAACTAGATCTCTCTTCCAATATCTTTTATCCCAAATATTTCTATTAACTAGACCTCTGTCCGGACATTCCTTATTAAATAACCTATATGAGAATGCCCCTGCAGTAACAGGCAATTGTCCAGACAGTTGATATGTGAGATAATAACCCTTCCAGACAGACAATAACCGATCCTATCATATTACTCACCTCAGTTTAATTTTTATTCATTTTGGGTATTGTAACACTATCAGGTTATCCTACCAGGCTCTGATGAATTGATTACAGCACTTAATTACATGACCTGAGTTTTAACCACAGTGTCACACACACACAATGAAAACCATACCAGAGGCAGATCTAGATGGGGGCTTGAGGGGTCTGGATTATTATTATTTTTTTTTATTAGGAGGATCACTAAATCAGCCCGCTGGTATAACTGCTTGCTTGATATGCAGTTGGTCTGGGATCAGTCCCTACCATTGAGCTACTGGAATTTTTACTAATCATTTTTTTTTTTTTTTTTTTATCAAACTCATAAAACAGTTAATAAAATATTTCTTCAGTATATTGTTAAATAATTTTATTATTTTTAATATAATATTAATCTTCATTATCAATCCCATTCCATAAGTTAATGCTTTGTGCCAGTTCAGAACATGAGCTCATGGTGTGGTGGATTGTTGGATTAACCCATTGGGCTATATCTTGTTCTAGCCATTGCTTCTCAGCTAATGTGCTATTCATGTGCTATTCTCTATGTGGGATGGTGCACATAAAAGTTCCCTTGCTGCTATCTGAAAGAGTAACTTATGTGGTAGCAGAGGATTTCCTTTCTCACTATCATAATTGTCCCTAATCATGCCTGAATGGGGTGATCAAGGTAACTTGGTACATGATATTGTGCAGGTACACGGAAATGATACTTTAAGAAAGATATGTATTATTTTCAAGGGGGATGGGGGGGCAACTTCCCTTTGCTTTAACCCCACTATGTGTGGCCCTGGA
The DNA here is from genome assembly GCA_032361425.1 of Peltospira smaragdina. NCBI lineage: Eukaryota > Metazoa > Mollusca > Gastropoda > Neomphalida > Peltospiridae > Peltospira > Peltospira smaragdina. The sequence goes on along the minus strand of JAUTBW010113480.1, from coordinate 3,061 downwards.
ACACACACAGACATACAGGTGGATAGAGAAATTAGATACACTGATGTTATACCTACCAGGTATTACCTTAAATTAAATTAGTTTATCCAGGTGGATATTGTAATAGATTACAGGTATATCAATAGTTCTTTGTTACACACTATTAGTACAATATACTTGTTTCACACTGGTATTCAATATTACCTTGTTTTATTCATTTAATACATTTCTTGTTCCAGTAGTAAATTCAATATTACATCGTTTCGCATTGTTAATATCTGTCATTATTGGTAGAACACTTTATTACAGAGGATAATAAAAAAGAGATGGTGGGCAGAGATAGCCTAAATATGACATCACCCTCATGTCTGTGACAAACTGCCCAATGTCCTGACAAGATATCAATCTAAATCTAGTGTATTGTCCCATCTGTCACATTGTCCTGGACATTCAGATTAATTTTTATAGGTCACTTAGATTCCTCACTCGAATTCCACACACCGAAATGTGGTCATTTGTTAACATTACTGTGGAGTTTAAAATGTATTTAGTTGTACAGGAGATTGGTAATGGATATCAGTGAGGATTTTTGTACAGTTAATGTGTTTTCTTGTAGAGGAGATACTTTTTAATGACAATATGTTTTGTTTGTATATGTAATCCTGGCTGGTGACAAAATAAATTTTGATAATAGTTACACTGGGTTAGTGTCTTCTCTTTTTTCTTAAACAATAAAAAATATCTCTACTCTTTTGTTCTTATCACCTAAAGGATAGCCTCACTAAATGGCAATTTAGGTTGTGTTTATAAAAATAAGTTTATATCTATAATAAATTAACAAAGTTATAATAAATAATACTGATACTTTTTTTAATATATGTATATAAATTAATTCTTCGAACTATGTGTGTATTGATTGGGTGAGACAAGACTTCCCATGTGACACAGACATCGACACACACATCCGTAAGAAGCCTGATTCCCTGTCACGCTGATCATTACCACAACATTACAGGGCATGACACACACAATTTAGCTAGCTCACTTAACACTGACATCACTGCATGTCACTGGAAAGGTCAGACAACATATCGTGTGGCACCACCAGACCCTTAATACCTTCATCAATTTGTAGCTAGATGTGTGTGCAAGTAAATTTTATGCCTAGTTGAGTCTCGTAGAATGATGGTGTATTAAATTACAGTTAGGACAGAAGGTTTGGTGATCCACAGTGTCATGAAGATAACCAAGATAACTATGTGTATATTGTAGTTTTGTAAATGTACAACAGTTCTGTAAATTTGTAATTAGTTTTGTGGACAGACTGACAGCCATGGACAGACTAAGGATATATTAACAAATAATATATAAAATGATAGGCTATGTCTTGTTACAGAAAGTGCTCCACAACTGGTATAACCTCTCTCTCTCTCGCTCTCCGTGATACAAGGAGACAGTGATAGAAGGAGACAGACTGATGCAAGACAAATGGACAACAACAATTTAAAAAGTTCAAATTTATTTTAACTTATCACATTGATTTATGCATGCATTAGAGCACACTGATTTATTAATCACCAGCTGTTGAATGTCAGACATTTGCTGACTTTTTTAAACTCGTAGTCTTAGAGAATATTTGCTACATTTTTGTATAAGTAAGGGATTCTTTATATTTATTGTTAAACCAATAGGGAATAACAGGGTGAAAATGTGGAGTCTGTGAGTCTGTTAGCATAAACAAGAAGTTCATAATCCTGCTTTAATGACCTGTCTGTTGATCACATAGGTATTTATTGCTACAAGCATTAAATCTGCAGTGAAACTAAAACATGGAAAGTTTGTATTTAGATTATGAGCATTTTAATGTTAATAAATTTGTTGCATAAAACCCTCCCAAATACAGCTACTACAAATTACAAAGAACATAAATTATTTTGATAATTATTTTTGGTATATAAGTACTAAAAATAATTTATGGGTCTGTATAAAATCTATAATGATACTAATGATGGTCTGTTACTAACCATAAAACAAATTCTAATAAAAGTACTATTAACCATAAAACAAATTCTAATTATCTTTTTCTTGAAATAATTGCCCTTCTATTGCTGATCAGCTGAGCTGGTTTAGGTACAGTTTGTAAGTTGGATAATGTAGACTTTTATTTATGGAATGATTGACTGACACTTCCTGTTTTGATGCCATTGCAAGTGCCTGTGACCATGGATTAGAATACAAAGACATCAGAGGCCAGCCATTTATGAGTATTTTATGCAACAGCAAGCCTTTCGATGGCAGCATGCCGCAATGTAACTGCTGCATGACACTGAGTAAACAAAGCACATTCTACAGCACTGCGGGCCCTTTAACACTGATTACTTCCCCTGTCTAGTGTGAGAGAGGCCAGGAGACACAGCTACCGGGAGACGAGAGAGAAAAAGAAACGAAGAGCAGTGTTTACAGATCTCTTCGATGAAATTACTTTGCTCAATAGCACTTTGAGACTGAGTGGGTCAGTTAGATCGTAAAATCAAATTCCAGCCGAAAAATCAAAGTAAATCAGACTAGGATGACAACTGGTAGTAGGCTGACATAGAGTTAGAGACAGAGGGAGCGAATTAACAACTAATTACCTTAGCACTGATGTAGATTTTGTAAAAACATTGACACTAGCAGTCTTTGCTGAGTCTGAGCTGTTGAAACAGTCACTGTTATTACTCCACCAGCATAACAAATGATGTTGAATGTAACAATATTATTTAGTTCACTTCTTACATCAAAGAAATTGGATTTTTCCTGTTATGTGATTTTATTTGCTTCCTTTCAATGCATAGTGAATTGATATTAGCCAATGTTTGATTGGTTATAAAGTTAGTAGGTACTGGGTTCTATCTCTGTAAGGGGCTGTCTGCATTACCTAGTGATGTTAGTGACCACTTGGTGTGTAGCTGGTCTCGGATCGATTCTTGTGAATGAACCACTCAGTTGTTGTTGCTTTGTTTTGTTTAGATTTTGTTTATTTGTTTGTAGCTGAATTTTTATGTGCTTCTATTTTTATATATATATTTTTTTTTTTTTATTT
>JAUTBW010113370.1:0-15200 GCA_032361425.1 Peltospira smaragdina | reverse complement strand
AATAATAATAATAATAATAATAATAATAATAATAATAATAATAATAATAATAATAATAATAATAATAATAATTTCCTGATTTTAAATATAATTCCTCCCGGAATAAGCTATATCTTATCAGCTTTTTAATTAAATTATTAATTGGCAATGGACACAATATTACATACATATTGTTCTAAGTCCAGTGCAATATGAATATAAGTAACATGATTATAAATAATCATACACAATAATATTTCATCTACTATTTTCAAATATTTCAGTATGTAACAAAATTATACTAACTGTACTAAAGTAAACACAATAGCTATTAGATTCTGCCTGTCGTCGGCGCATTATGCTTACAGCTACATGGTTGGACTAAATGTTTTGAATGATTAACTATTAAAAATAATGCAAGGACTATGGCTTTTATATTAAATTACTACTACACATGTATATAATTATAATAAAACTAAAATAAAAACATAAAAATCATGTGATATTTGTTCGATCTACAGGTTGTAATGAGTTTGGACACATGGTGTCAAAATGGCTTTTGTATAAATTTGCGTTAGTAAATTATAACAAACCTAATCATTTTGGTGAATAAAATTATAATCACACTAAAGTTATATTAATAATCTGTTACTCGCTTAAATAATAATACTAATTATGTGGTAAATATTTGTTATGGTTTGTTTGTGGGTTGTTGTTGTTGTTTGTTTTTTTTGTTTTTTTTTTGTTTGTTTTTTTTGTTGTTGTTGTTGTTTTTGTTTGGTTTGTTTGTTTTTTTTTTTGTTTTTTTTTTGTTTGTTTGTTTGTTGTTGGGTTTTTTTTTTGTTTTTTTTTTTGGGGGGGGGTTCTTGTTTTTTTTTCACCAAGTCAGAAGTTTGTTAGTACTAGTAGCAGAGACATGCTAAAGTCTAGTTCACGTAAAATGTCGTTTTCCGATAATCTCCGAAAATAGTCGGAAAATTCCGAAGTCTGTTGGTTTTGAAGACTCGCGCCATCTGGTGACAAGCGTAAATTTAACGCCATTTGTAGGCTGGATAGATAGTTTGATTCAATCCATTACCATCCTGCCATAGTGTGAGCCTTACTGTAGGCTAACACAATGAGTGGAGGAATACCATACCTTGGCAGTAAAATTAGCTTAATATCTAAGGCCGAAATTAGATATGAAGGCATTTTATACACGATCGATCCAAACGAATCGACGGTTGCTCTTGCTAAAGGTGAGAACAGAAGCGTTAAATTGATAAACAAGCTTTGTTTGAAACTATATTATGTCTTTCTATCGTTTAAAATATGGGTTAATAAAATGACATATTATAACTAAAGGTTGTGAATATATTAACAAATACGTTTATTGATGGCAGTTCTCGTCCTATTAAAACGAAAGTTGACACAAAACTGAAATGAAAAGGGGAAAAAAATAACCCAGTCAGGTTTTACCAATAATTTATTACGTCAGTAAATTGGAACTAGGTTTCTTATTGAGGATAGTGTAATATTAAATAGTTTTCGTTAAACAAAATATTAAGTATAAAACCCCAGCTACAACATTAAGTATAAAACCCCATTAATTTCGAACCAAATGTCTGCGTATGTATTATGAAGCATTCCAAGTAGCTTAGTAGCCTAAGTAGGGTACTGACACTTAAGTTCATTGATTTATTGACAGGGAATTAACATTTGAGAATATTATTATGTAGTTCAGGAGTACATGTTGTCCGTTATATTGACGGGGGAAATGCTTCTCCTACGTGTGTGCATTGTAACCCCACAATTAATGAAACAAAATATTAAACATGCGATATATTAATGAAATCAGAAGTAATTCCAATCTTATCTATTTCTATCCAAGAACGAAAACTATACCTGAAAGCCTTGTTTACAAAGCTTTTGCATTATGTGCAGTGTTCCCGCTAGCAGTAAATAGAAGGGTGCAGCATCCTGCCCCAATACCTGCTGCCCTGCCCTTTTTTCATCTACTTTTTTTTCTTCTTCATAACTCCATTTCGTTTTGTGTAAGTTTCAAGCACGTGACTGGTTTTCAATCTTATTTTGTAAATAAAGGAATAGCAATATAATAGTTAAAAGTAAAAAACAATTTAAAGATATCTTGTGGTAAACTTTACCCAAGTCACACTTTTAATAATGGAACGCTCGAAGAAAGTTGTCACTGTCTACCTTATTTCTATGTTCGGATTACAGTGGACGCTAGTGTTTTCTTTGTAATAAACATATAACCAGGAAGGGATGCCAGGTAAGAGTTTTCCTGTCCACGTGCAATCAACTTTCAGAAACGTCTAAATCACGGGCAGAGTCTGGCAGGGCGAGTGATTGAGACCGAGGTATTAGGCATATTGATGTCGACAGTGTCGGGTCTAGAATACAGTGGCCGGGGTCAGTGAAATATACACTCGGTGCCAGTAATAAATGAAAAACATGTTCCTGATGGCCAGTAAAAAAAATGTAGAAGAAAATCGAAAACCTTTTTTTCTATGTTGATCGCTTTATGCATCTTTCACTTACTGGAGTTATAAATTACAATTGTCTGTTGGAGGTGTTTGTAATAACATCAAAAACAGCGTTTTTAGCATTGTTTACATTGTCAAACGATAGAATAAAAAACTAAATTTATGAACTTGTTAACTGGGGTATTATTATTATTAATGAACAAACAAACACGTAGTATAGGCTATTTGAATAGGAAAAAAAAAACATGTCCACTCGCACTGTAACAGACAAGATCTAATGCATGTATCACAAATTACCACCTTTATTATAAAGCTAACTTGAATACATATTTGTCGTATTAGTTACCGTAAATGCTACCAAAACAAACCTCTTCGCATTCGAAAGTGCCCCAATAATAAATGCGCGCCCTGCCCTACTGGTGTGTACCTAGCTTGTGATTTGTGTGGTAATTGCGTATATGCTAGGTTAGCGAAGCATGATATTCACAAAGTGCAAACCACTCCCTATTTGTGTGTCCGTTACTGTTTGCATCATAGGGATTCCCTTGGTCAGAACATTTTGATAATGAACATATTATCTTTTTATGTTTATTACTGTAATTTTTTTTTTTTTTTTTTTTTTATTTTTTTTACTACATACTGTTTATTTGGACCATAATTATGCACAGAGGTGAAATCATAAGACTGAAATAAACAATTACCACTATCTGCTGAAGTGGCGCTTTGTGTTGAGTGTAATTTGCTAATTGATAATGTTATTTCAGTGAGGTCATTTGGTACAGAAGATCGCCCTACAGATCGTCCTGTACCACCCCGTGATGAAATCTTTGAATACATTATCTTCCGTGGTAGTGACATCAAGGACTTGCATGTTTGTGAACCTCCCAAAACCCAGCCATTGCAAGGAGTGCCGCATGATCCAGCCATTGTAAAGGTAAGTTAACACTGTAAAAATAGCAAAAGAAATTGTACAAAAATAAAATTTTACATATCTGTGAAACTTAAAAAAAAAAATATGAAAGTAGTTTTTAAGTTACCATGTATATATAGTTTGAGAACATGCCTATTGTGATGCAAATTTATTACCAATTTCCAGTTTTTCATAATGAATGCCTTTAGCACTTCAAACTTAATTATAGGATATGCAGAATATTAGTGTTGTGCAAGAGTGCATTTCTGGTAGGTTGTACATTGTAGAATAGCATTCACATTTAACAGTATTGTTTAATTTTGTGGACAGTTTACCACTGTGAGAGTAATGGCATAATTTGAATGAACAATATTAGAAAAATAACATGTATTTTGTTTTTAACATAAAAAATATGATCTATCCTAGTGGTGAACATGCTCGCTTTACACATGGGCGATCTGCCATTATATTGAGATATATTCCTGTCAGGTAGCCATTTTTCTAATTAAAAATGAACTAATTTAACCATTAATAAAAATGTGAGTGCACAGTAAATTGTTTTTCATATTATTACCATGGTTAAGAAACGCTGTATAATCAGATTTGCCCAAAATGTATGGTGGTAATATATATATTTTTTTTAATTGGGCTACTATATTTTAATTTTCATTAGCTCAAACACAAAATAAACTGAAAACTTGATTCCAAAGACATCAAACACACTGACAAAGAAGACAAACACATCTTGATTTTTATCACTTGTTCCACAAATTCCACCAATCTTACAAATGGTTGGGAACTGGGTCATTTCTTATTTGGTGAATGGGCTAAAACGGCTTATGTGTTTTTAATAAATGTATCACAATAATTTTTTAATGTTTGTGAAATTCATTAAATAAAGGTGATTATTTGACAGTTGTATCTTTGATTCTTCAGTCCTCTCAAGCACAAGGTCAGAATGTACAGCAGCAACCACCACCACAGAGTTTTGGTGGACAACCCAATTACCAGCAGTATGGGCCGCCTCCCCCCATGTACGGGCACCCTCATTACAGCCAAGCTCCAGGAGCTGTACCACCGACTGGGTTTGGAAGTCTTCCATCGCAAGGGGTTTCAGGTAGGACTTTATATTGTCAGTGACGATCAGTAAGCATGACATTACTGAAAGATGTCGAATAGTTTTTATGTGAAATTTATTTGTTTTTGCAAAGAATATTTTTGCTTCTGTGGAATAGCAGTTTCAGGATGGTTTTACTGGTATTACATTTGGTATTGGTATGGTTTTTACTTTTGATTTATATGTTCTACTTTACTGTGTTCTTAGCATCATGAGTGATTACTTTCATTTGAGTAGTAGATTTAAATTTCGTATAGGTTCTCGTGGTCCCTCACCTATTAGGAATCGTGTGTCCCCAACAGTGGATCAGGGGGTACAAGTGGGTCCCCAGCAGTTAACCAAGAGGATGGGTAATTGCAGCACCACTTAATTTTTCCCTATACAGACAGCTAACCATTTTAATAATCTAAAAAAAACCCACCTTATACAATGGTTTGTGTATAATTGCACTTCACATGTTAATTGCTAATTTTAACAAACTTTCAACTGAATAATTTTCTAAATTATTTTGCACACCTGTCAAATGTGACTAAATTCTTATCTGGGCATTTCAAGGGATGTAATATCAGCGCATTGATTTATTTGTAATTTTTTTTTTACTTGTAAATTATTTTTTTAATCAGTAAATTTGTTGGCAATAAATTTTAAAATATTTCTAGTTCAATATATCTTTCTCATTCATCTGTGTGTATCTTTTGCCTTGGATAAACTTTCATCATTTATTCCTCATCTTTTTGAATAATTTAGTGTTGAAGATTGTACATAGTATGAAGAAAATCTCAAAAAAATAGAATAAAGAGTCAAAGATTTTCACGACTAATGCCATTATTTATCGATAATTTATCGATGGCAGTCAATGTGTTAAAAATGGATTTCTTTGACCATTGTATATTTTGTAGCTTTTTTAAAGTCATTTACAGTATGCCAGTAGTTCAATTTATAATGGTGTAAAGTGTTTTCTTTTTCAACATAGTGAATTAATTTCAGCATTGTAATATAAAGTATGAACATTTCACTTGCAGTTAGTCATTTACCCGAGCTACTTTCTATGCATTATTTGGATATCATACTTAATTTATGGAGTACACTTGTTTTCGCCCATATATTCTTCCAGCATTTCCTTCCCAAACCTATGTTTAACTGCACTGTTGAATAATTGCACATTTAATGTTTTTAAAATAAAATTAATACATTCAATTTATAACTGGGTCTACAATTCTAACACATTTCATATTTTAAATGTTTATATTAAGCTTAATTGAAAATGACAGCTAACTTTGCAGCGTTTAGATTACATTTTTAATAGAATTAATGACATTTTAAAGGATTTTGTTAATATTATGTAAAATTTACAGGCCTTAAAAAATACCATTGCCCAGCTATTGAGGCAAGTGAAATACACTACTGCGTAAGAAATGAACAGATCTGCTTGCCTATGCATAAATGAACTTTAATATTTTTCTGAAAAACCCCAACCAAAACTCATTTACTTGCCTATCTTGTATTTCTTTGTGCATTACTTGATTATAGGATTAACTGACAAGTGGTCAGTAAATAACACTATTTTTATTTTATTTTGACATGGCATATCTAGACAGTTGTTTTGATTTTAGCATAATTTAATTGCTAAACATAAATCAAAAACTGTTACTTAGCACTTACAATTAGATCTATCGATTCAAATTGATAATTGGTTGAGCATAATTTAACAGTAGTGACAAAATACTATTTTAGGGTTAGTTGCTTTGTTCAATTAAAGTCAACACAAGTCCTATATTGACTAATTACAATGAAATAATGTAATCTCTTTCATTGTGTATAACACAAACATTTACTAAAGCAGTTTTTTTGCATGTGCAAGTAAATTTTTTAGCAGAATTTTAGTTTTAAATAAATGCATAGTTCTGTTCAATATATATATATATATATATATATAAAACATTGTTTTATAGGATCACGAGGGGCAACCCCACCACCAAATCGTAAGTCGCCTACATCCGACCAAGGTACGCAAGTGTCATCAACGGGCAGCATTTCCAGCAACGATAAGGGTCCAGTATCTGCACAGCACTCCCAGCAATCTAACAGGCAAAGTCACCAGCACGATCAAAAGAATGAACGAGTCAATCAGTCACAGAAGCAAAACAAACCTGTCTCGGCAACATACTCCAGAGGACGAAGTAGCAATAGAGGCGGAAGTGCCCCTTCACATCCAAACCGAGGTAGGAAAACAATGTTGTGGTTGTCCATTGTTTTAAAAACATTTAAGGTTATGAATGTAAAAATGTGTATGAACCCCACCCCCAAATGTAACGGATGCAAACTACATAATTCCAATAAAGATACAATACTGCACAATGCGTTATCTTCAATAAAGCAGTACTTCCTAATTAATATTTTTAGGAGGGATTTTCTCAAAAAGTTTCACCTCATCCACTGCGCTCCAAAACACATAGTGCAGGGCTCGGAACTTGTCCAAACAATTGGACCAAAATTAAACATTCGGCCACTGTATTTTCATGTTCAGTGACAGAAACGTGTTTCAAATGGCCCAAACATGAAATAGTGTTTGCTAGAACATAGTCATTTCCACAAAGAGGTCATTTGGAAATTTTTGTAAAGATTTATGCTCGAAATGCAGTCCAATTTTTGATGTTATAGAAACAGTGCAGACCAAATCAAAACATTTGGGCAACGAATGCTATTAATAATATTTAAAAAATTGCATTTGCCAACCTGGCAACTGGCAATTTTGAGCCCTCCAGTGACTTACTGGCTTGCCTGGAATTTTTTTTTTTTTTTCATTTCTTGTTAAGTTAGAGAAACCTAGATGTATCATGTTGAACTACAAATGGTGAATACGAGTACTGATGCCATTTGTATTTTTCTCTTCGTATCAATTTAATTTTTAACAGCAGTCAAACTGCCTATAGTTTTAATTGATTAAATAATACACTTAATAGTCAAGTATTCACTAGGGATATTCTAAATTTAAATATCTCCGATGCTGATATAATCATTTGAAAAAATGTGTTGAGTGTGTTAACATTTTTATTATAAAAATTATAAAACACTGAATATCACCAAGTGTTGGAAGTAATGTTTGAGAAAATTCACGGCTTACTGTATAAATGATAACAACACTTTTGCAGCATGTTTTAAAATGCATTATGATAGGATTCATCACGAGTTTTTTTTAATATGGAAAATATCATCTGGACAAATGGTGATTAACATCACGATTTTAATATTTTACATAATAAAAAAAAGTAATAATGAATTCTATTTATCCTATAACACTTCCAATATAACATTGTAAATTAACTGTTTGGTATACCACGTCAAAAGTAACTCAACTGACAAAAACCCAGTTTGACGTTTTAAACAGATTCTTATTAACACGTTACGTTAAGCTGTACATATTGTATACAACCGATTAGCAATATACACATTTGCATACCATTATCACTTGATTAGATATGTGAAAATATCAAATGGGTTTATGATATGGATATCATGGGGAAGTTAGGAATACATATTCTTTAACCATTGTACATTCCATATTGAGTAACATTACTAAATTGTGTTATTTTTTTCAGGAGGAGGCGGACGAGATGGGAATGGTGGACAGTATAGGGGTAGTCCAAGGGGAGGCCCCCGTGGCATGCCAAGAAGTGCTGGCAATCGGAGCAGGGGTGGGCAGCAGCGGACACCACTCAAGTTCGAAGGCGAATTTGATTTTGAAAGTTCTAATGCTCAGTTTGATAAAGAAAAAATTGAGGAAGAACTTAAACAGAAACTAACTATTAGTGAGTACTGTATAATTTGAGATTCATGAATCAACTGAAATATTTACACCCTGTTGACAGCACCATTTGTGTTTATACAAATTCATGTTTTTAATTAGTATATGTCTGGAACGGATGGATGTTTGTATAAAAACCTTTGACTAGATATTTTGTCTATTAACCTAACTAAAAAAAAAAAAATACTGCGGTATAATTCCCTTATATTTATGTTAACCTGAAATTTTTTCAATTTACTGTATTGAAGGCACCATGACTTATTTTGTGTTGGGGTATTGCTGAATATAAAATAGGGTGGCTCTTTTAATTAGTATAACAATGCTGACTAAATATGTAGATAATATATATGAAGTTCATTAAAATACAAACATTTCTGCAGGTGATGACAAAATTGTGAATGGGGAAAAGGAGAAAGAAGGGGAGGAAGAACAAAATGAAGTGGTTGAGCAGGAGCAAGAGGAGGTTTATTATGACAAGAATAAATCTTTCTTTGACAAAATAAGCTGCGAATCCAGTGAAAGGGCAAAAGGGTTTGTAGCTTTTAAGTTTATTGTTTAAATTCAGAAATATTAAAGGATAAAAGATAAACTTTAATATTATTAAAAGTTGAAAAAATATTTTATAAATTAAAATTATTTCTGCCATGTTGATCTGCTGTTATTTAGAGCACTTTTTTCTAGAGATTTGAACAATGTGTAATGCTGTGCTCATATTAACAAATCGTTTATGCAGTTTATAGAATCGGTAATCATTAGCATTATTGAAAATTGAGAAACCTTTGTATCATTAAATATATTGAAATAACTTTATTGTAAATGCGTTTAATTAAAATTGGTCTTGACAACCAAAATTATTCATTGAGGGTCTGGCAGAAAAAGCCTACATCGATATTGAGAACTAGGACATCCTGTTTCAAGTCATATGACACACACACAAATAATGCAGGTTTTTTTGCAGTAGCATGCAAGACAGAATGAGAGATATACATCTATATTTACTACACTAGAAATAAAAACTTCTCATTTTGATAACACTAACGTGATAGATGTTATTTCGATGGGATATTTAGCATAGTCAGTAGGCCCTATCTATGAACTTAATTTCGAGCCAGTCAAGCTAATTACCCTTCCATGTTTAACTGAATTATTTTTTGTAAACAAAACTGTTTTAGTAGGTGCACTTATTTACTAAATAAAAAATTAGGTAAAAATATAAAATAATGTTCATATGTGAATTGGTATGAATTATTTTCAACTTTTTTTCATGTTTAGGTAACTGTAACATTTTATAGCAGTTAAAAACGAGCCATTGTTTTGTCCGAGTATTAGTTTTTGGGGATGATTATAAACGTAATGCAAAACAGCAAGGTTTGATAGTAAACAATTGGTGTTCTAGTAGGATAGGCAGCACCACCTAGCAGATTAGTTTGCCGGAGCCGCATTAGAACTTGTCAATTCTGTATGTTAGCAATAATCTAATGCAGCTAATAATTTTTGTTGTTGTATTTTGCATCCCACATCAAGTTTGCTATGCAAAATGTTTGATTGCTAAACAATTCTAAGTTCAATATTGTAAATAAAATTATAACCCCGCAGCTTTGCTAATTAAAAAAATTGAATCTAATGTTCTTTGCACTTCAGTAGCAGTACCAAAATGAGCTGGCGAGATGAAAGAAAACTGAATGTTGAAACATTTGGTGTGGCTGACAGTTGGCGAAGAAACTGGCGAGGCAGAGGTGGTTACCGTGGCAACCCACGAGGATACCGAGGTCGGGGTAGAGGGGGCTGGGGAGGTTCAAACCAAGGTTATGGTGACTACAATCAAGGATATGGATTCCGAGGTAACTACATACTAATTAAATACTAATACTAATGAAAATATAAACCTATTTTGTGAACTGTAGAAATAAGGGAAATAATTTTTTATTTTAATTGACAGAACTATATACTTAATTACAGAAAATGGTCACATACCAGTATGTATATTAACAATGTTAAATTCTCTCTCATGTATGATATAATTATAACAGAATTTCAAGTGATCACTTGTTGCAGAATTTCATGTTTGCAACCAATGAAAGCCTCGTTTTTGTGACCTAGTTTCAAAATGTTCAGTGTAGTGAACAAATGTACATTGCTCTGTCTTTTTATAGACCAGACATGATTGTATTAACTGGCTTTCATACTTAAATAATCAAAAATATTCCAGAAACTGTATGTTTAAAACTTGGCTACATTTATCAAAGTATTTGATAATGAACTGATTAATAATTTATTTTTAAACATACTAGTGAATAATTCCTTTGATTATTTTTTTCTAACGTTATTTCTTTATCATTATTTGCAGGTGGAAGGGGTGGCTATGCAAGAGGTGGCCGACGAAATCAGGGTTGGGTTAATTATGATTATGATACATCCAGAGGTCCACCAAACAGAAATAATGAGGTAAATGTTTCTCACTTTAAAAAAAAATCTGTTTAACAAACGAGATTTTTAAATACATACATTAAATCACATAAATGTGTATGAAAAATATTTAATTTACAGTAAAAACATGCAAAATGGTGTATATATAATTTTTTTGTGTATAAAGAAAAGTAAATAACTTAGAAAGTTTATTTCCTTGGTCATGTGTAAAGTGCTGTTGGACTTAACATGTTGTGGGGGGGGTCATTTCAGTATTGCATCACATTTCAGAAATTTCATAAATTGCTACCAATTCTGAATCATTTAATGCTTAATATTTTTGTATGAAATTGCAACTTCTGCTAATCATAATTTAAAGAACAAAATATACTACTGCAGTGTGATCAAAGTGCACTACAACCTGTTAATTCTTATCCAGCTTTTTACTAGTTGTATTTCATGTCATTTAGCAGTTCTGGTTGTGCAAGTTGGAAATCTATGTAATCTAGTTAAGTTGTATTCCTTTTACAAGTAAATTTGAAGTTTAAAAAAAAAATTGAATACGAAAACTAATTTTTTTTTTTTTTTAAACAAGTGTCTAATTAGGTATTCAGTTTTGGTATTTCATGATGGAACTAAATACCACTGAGGTTTCTTGCTGAAAATGCACTTGAATAAAGGGGAAAAGCTCATCCACAGATTTGTCTTTAGTGTGGCGTAAATAATTGTGTATTATTATTTTTAAAATTCAATTCTCAATTTCTTATTTCAGAGAGTTGGTGTTAAATCCTAAGACTGCCAGAAATTTGTTACACGAGATCGTGAAGGTGGCAATTGGTTGGATTTTGTTCCAGTGATGGGAGTGTGACCTGGTGGAGTTACTGGTATTACTGGCAGTATTGACAGTGGAAAACTACTCGTTCACATGTTGTTAGACCACCATTCTTGTTCCAGTGTTACCCATGTTGTACTTGTAATGGATATTAAGCACTGGTAGTGTTGTGCAACATTGTAGCACCAGCGATGGATTTTTCAGAAAAACCTAGATCAGTGATAGTTTGTAAGGATTGCCACTCCACTTCAGTACTTGATGTTGGTGTCGAAATTCCTGCCATTTTATGCTCTTGCATTGTTGAAAATGACTTATCACTGAAGGACAGAAGTTGTCACCTGAATAAGAAAATTTAGTAAGAGTGACAATTTTCTGTTGGACTTTGCAAAGGTGTATTTTATTTTTTGTTATTGAATGCAAAAAAATTATTAAAATGAATATCCTATGTAAACTGAAGTTTAGATTTATTGCATGACTTGCAGAATTCTTTTTTTTTTTTTTTTTTTTTTAGGGAAAGCACAGAGCTCCCGGCTCGTTATGTTAGCTTTATAAATGAAAGTGACAATTTTGTTTTATTTTTCATGCCAAAACTTTACTTCATGCAAGTCATGATCAAACATAACAAAAAGTGCTTTCTATTTCATGTGCTGCAATTTGTTTTGTCGTTGACACTTGATGCCCCAATTTTGTCTTTTTACAAGACATTTTTTGTTAGTTTTTCACTGTTGGCATTTGAAGCAGTAATTATACTAAATGTCTGATTCTTAGAAGACGTGCCACATTTCAAAGGCTTCAAAATGTGATTGAAAATGTTGGAAATTTAACAATAAAATTCAACAAAAATATTATGAGAAGTAGAATGATTTTGAGATATCCTTAGGTAGTTTGATTATAAACGTTTGACCTAAATAGTCGGTAAACATGAAATGAGTTGCAATAATTTGAAATATTAAAATACATTGGCTATTACTTGCCATATTGGTTGATATCTGTGTGATCGGTCAAGAGGGCATTTCTAATCTCTGCACAGAACATTTTGACAGTGATCACGTTATTGTTACCCACATAACCCCTCCCCATCCCTTTATTATTCTTTCTCAGGTCCCAGTATTGAGTCAGATTGAACATTTATGCATTTCGAAAGTTGGTTCAGGTTCTTTTTCTTTTATTAATGTAACTAATTTGCATTGTTGTTACCTGCTTTTGTACTGTTCAGTGCTACCTAGGTCACTAATATTATGCATTAGTGTGATAATGCAGAAAACTACAAAGCCCATTACTTTTGTTGCACAGTTGACAAAACCTACTCACTATGTAAAATAGTGAACTAAAGATGTTAACTATTTTAACACTGTTTTGGTGGTAAGACATGTAAATGATACATATGGAAACAAGTGAAGATATAACCTAAAAAAAAAATCTTTGAATGGATACCAAATTAGAAAGGTTTGTACATTTTCTTTTTAATAATTATATGCATTAAAGATAAAACTTTACCCCTATTTAATCTACATTTAACATCTAACAAATAAATGTTTGAAAAGTTGTTCTTAGTATAAAGAGGTATTTAAGAATCCTACCTGTTGAGTGAACAAATTTGGCTGTGATCTTAATACCATGCATATTAAATGTGCAAATGCATTTTATAAACTTGTCAAGTTCTATTTCAGTGCTTAATTGTGGTTTATTGGCCAACATATTTGCTACTTTTTATTATTATTATTATTATTTTTTTTTTTTTTATTTTTTTTTTTTATAAACAGTTAAAAAAAAAAAAAACTGAATATTAAAGGAGGGGGAACAAATATTGCAATAAAGTTATTCAGAATAATGAATAGAATTTTTTTTAATTTTATTATTATAATTTTTTTTTTTTTTTTAAACACCTAAAACATGGTTTTCTTTAAACTGTAAAGGCTGCTGCATGGTTTTAAAAACATTTAAGAAATGATGTAATACAGTACCAATAATTGGTGAAGGGGTGTACCTATATGCATGAGGTGTTTTTAAACTAAAATAGTGATGATGCTCTAGACATTTTTTTTCTCCTGTAGAATCATGAACTATTATGTTCTGGTTCTTTGTATTTTTCCTTGATGTGTAAAGGCTAATTACATTTCTTGTGTAACTGTAATTTGCATTGATTTTTATGGTTATTATCAAAAAGGGATGGGAGGGATTAATATAAAATATATAATAATTTAATGTCCTTGATTGTTAGTCATTTGGTATAACAAACCAATTACAACTTACAATTATAATTAGAAGTGACAGTTCGCGATTTCTAAAATGTAATACTGCAGCTTTTAAAGTTGCCTTATGCACAAACAGAATTGTTACTTTGGTTCCTAAAATAATAATGTATTTTTTAATATGTACAATGGTGGTATATAATTAACAAATCGGTTTCTGAACTACCAATCTCAATCCACAATCACACACATTAAACTAAGTTTGAGACTAGATATAAAAATGGTACAATAAAATATCTTTTTTGGATGGAAAGGCAGGAGGAAGAGAGATGATTTAAAAGATTTGATAATTCAGTTGGCAGTCCGTTACTAGTTTTGTTACATCTTAAGTTAGTGTATTTGAATTTATGTAAAAGGAACTATTGTAGGTTATGGTACTGTGTCATTGTGTTGTAACATCTTTTCAGTGGTACAGATTTAAAAAAAAAAAAAAAAAATTGATATTTCTTGTGCTCTTGGACATTATTTCAATCATCTAACATTAATTTTGAACTAACGTTTGGTTATTCACTTACTGGTCCTTAATTTGTTCATATTGTAAAAAAAAAAAAAGTTAATTCATACATTTAAATCACTAACCACAATGCCTCAGTACAATAAGCAATCTTTACACCATGCTGAATTGTTACAGTACGAATAAGTGAACAGTTGTTTGTTCTTTGATATTGTGTAACGGCAGATCTTGTAAATTTTCATACCAACTGTTAAGTAAAGTTACGTGTAAATATTTTTAAAATTCCATGATGGGTTTCAAAATGGCAAATCGCAATACCTCTTATGTGCTGCTGAGAAACATTTATGTTGGCTTTCTGAATGGAAATAATTGCAGGTGCTACAACTATTAAAGTTAAAACAAAAAATATCAAAACATGCATTCTACTAGCATGTGTTGTAAATAAATTACGACCACCATTGTATGGTTTGGTATTAAAATTGCAGGATGCTGTTAATAAATTTGTCACACTGATTGTTGCGTTGAGTTCATTTGATAGTTGTATATATATATTTATTTATTATCGTCGTCGTCATAATTATTGATAATGTTACATGGTATTAAAAAATAAAATTTTACAATTTAAGGATTTATTTGGACCTGGAAGAAATAATGAAAAAAACGATCCCTTCAGTTTCACAAATGTCAATTTTAGTTTTCCACGTTTCTTTAGATTTTTTAGTGTGAAAAACTTTTTTCCACTGAGATCAATCCTGGACTTGATTCCAGTCTTTAGGTAGGGATACGGTACATAACCGGTATTCGTGTCCACTCGTGTTGCAGCGAGACATCTGATCAGTCGTTTGTAGTGCACCCATTGAGATTATTTAAACCAATGCTCCACATGTGTGGTGTCATCCTGTCTGGAATGATGCATACACGTATACATTTTTTTTTTTTTTTTTTTTTTTTTTTTTTTT
>JAUTBW010113260.1:0-15206 GCA_032361425.1 Peltospira smaragdina | reverse complement strand
TAATAATAATAATAATTAGTATTATTATTATTATTATTATTATTATTATTATATTATTGTTATCATTATCATGATCACCATTATTATTATTATTATTGTTGTTATTATTATTATTATTATTATTATTATTATTATTATTATTATTATTATCATTATCATTATCATCATCATCATCATCATTATTAACTTCACAAATATAATTGTAATGGTAGGCCTATATTAAACAGTTCTAAAATTTTTTTAATATTTCACAGAAGAAACATTAAACACAGTCAGTAGGCCTAATTGTCATTTAAAAAAACAGGTGAATGTTTAATGCTTTTATACTGTGTGTGGCCCTTTCAAACACTAGCTTTATTACACAGGAATTTGTTAGTTTATGAAAAAGCTGTCTGCCGAGTTGTGGCATGATTCAAGGCTAGTTATTACAGTTGTCCATTTCACAGTTCTACATTGAGACGCAAGCTGGCAGCTAGCCAGAATTATGGCAATTCACGCCAGATATTTCTTTTGAATATATAAAATATATTTATATGCATTGTGTATTAAACATATTTAGTTACATTATTTTGTAATATTTTCAAAATGTCAAAATTCATTATTAAAAACGTTGTGTTTGTTATAACATAATAATTATGAGGTGAAAGATCAACATTCCTAAGAAAGGTAGTGTCGTTTTGTTGGTGACGTCAAGTCATAATCTGTGATTATACGTTTATGACTTTGCTTTAATGTGTCATCATAATATGTCAACAGAAACGCTGGTTGCAGGATAAACACCTTTTAGTGCACTCAAATTAAATGTATTCTTTTTACAATTAAATTTTAAATTTTTTTTATTAAAAAATAAAATAGTAATTTCCTCTTATAATTTTCATCAGTGGTTCTACAGGTGCTAGATATACAACCAGAGGCTTGGTTCATCAACACACTGACATTGATCTCTCACTGACAGCAGGTATTTTGTGCTACTGAGCTACTCAGAGCTCTATTTTACCAACTTTCACCAATAACAGATATAGGAAATGTGAATCACTTTCATTGCTTTTCACATCTAATGTCTGATTTATGTGCTTAAACAAGAATTCTCTCTATACAGATAACATTCAAATAAGGAAAAGGAAATCTTTGGAAACATATCTCCTTTAAATATAATGTGTGAAAGGATAAATACTATGACCTAAGCTATATGCATGCATTACCACTATATAACTGAAATCCTTGTCAAATCTGCATGCATGTGACAGAAGCTGTGATTCAGTGTGTTACCTGTGATTCCATATTTGGTGCCAAACCATGGTTCTTCCAGGTCACACAAACCTTTCTTCTCGAATGTTTTGCACAGCACCATGATGTTAGCCAGGCTGGGTTGCAATGTGTCAGTGCATTCTTGTATCAACTAAAAACATATATACACATATATTCATAAATGGAATGGTCATTATTTATTAACTCTGGCATAAATCGCTAAATTGATTTGGTACAGTAATTCCATGTAATAAATATGTTTTTAAATAAATGTTAAAAAAATAATGGATTTCTGTAATTTTTAAATCTTATGCAATTTAGTGAAATTCTTTTACACATATTATATTCTTTAAATATAAGCATTGTGTCGCACAAGTCAGTTAGATTACTAGTCAGACTGGAGAAACCTAACAGGTCTAACAATGAGAAACAGAAAACTTATCCTACTCTATCTTATATTAAACATTATTTTATTACTTTTTGAATTAACTTACATGGCACTCAACACAATTTTTAAATTAACTCTTTTAATAAACAATGCTGAACACAAGCACACACACACACACACACGCACGCACACACACACACACACACACACACAGACACCATACACACACACATACACAAGCACACACACACACATACACAAGCACACACACACACACACAAGTACACACACATACACAAGCACACACACAAGCATACACACAAGCATACACACACACAGACACAAGCACACACACAGACACAAGCACACAAGCACACATACACACACACACACAGACACAAGCACACACACACACAGAGAAAGAGATAGAGCCAAGATATAAAGAGACAGAAAGAGAGTGGAGAGAAATATATTAATATAATAGAGATAGAGATAAAAATACAGCCGATTTGTGTGTGTGTGTGTGTGTGTGTGTGTGCCTGTGTTTCTGTGTGTGAGAGAGACAGAGACAGACACAAAGAGAGAGAGAGAACTGAGATATAAAGTGAGTGACAGGGAGTAAAGTGGAGTCACCTTCTCATCGTACTTCATGAAGAGGTGCTTGCCCATCAGGTAGTGTTCCGGGGGGTACAGCTGCATTGCCTCAGCAACATTCTCCACATACTCCACCGGGTCACTCTGCAGAGAACAAAACATCACTGTTCATTCAAGTGGGCAGACAATGTTTTGTTTGTTAAATATTCATACATTTGTTTGTTTCAAGTTATTTTAATGTTTATAGCTTTTAATAAGCTTGTTTCAATTGTAATAGAACATTATTATGCCTACCGTATATCGCTGTTTGATATTATTTTGATCATGTTGTTCTGGTAACACACTTTAGGCAAAAGTCAATGCAGTGGCTTAATGAAATTTTAAAAACTTTTTTCATCTTGTTCCATCTACGAGTAACAAATTTAATTCCTGGTTCTTTCCAACTAACTTAATTACAGATTCATTACATATGTTTTTATAAACCTAGTTAAATGCTTTCCATCAGAATCTGCAAATGTTATACAAATGTGGTATCTTTCAACACACTAAATCTACTATCTTATTCTTTCCTAATATTGCAAATGGTGTATAAACTGGGCTTTAGACATCAGTTATGCATTTTTCAACAAAATCTGTTCCTATTCTTTCAACCTGTGCATGGTTTAGGATAAAAAGAACCTAACATGAGTGGTTGTTAAAGATACAGAAATACTAACCCTCAACAAAGCCACTCACCTGCTCTTTCCATCTGAACTTGCATGCTTCTATCTGCTGCAGTTCGAGGTAGAACCACGGCTGAGGACCCTCGATCTGTAATCTGAGAATGAACTGGAACACTGCGGTCATTACCTACAAAATACAACAATAACCAATAATACAACACACTGCTGTACGCATATTTATAGCAGGCTGATATGCAGATATGGTGCAATATAATACATTAGCATAAACCAATACAGGTAACCGCTTTAGAGGAATTTAAATAAATGTTCTAATATAACATGGTATGTTTAAAAAATTGGTTGAAGGTAATTTATAGACTATATTCATCCCATTTACAAAATATATAAGCTGTTTTATTAAAATGTAAATATGTTTGATATGACACACACACTCGCCACTTAAGATGAGTTTTAGGCATTATAATTCACACTAAAATATAATAGTCACATTCTTTAGTTTTGGTCTAGTCACAGAGCACAGCAACCAATACTGTGTGTACCTGTCAGCCTGTCCCACTTCATAGGTGCTTTGATAACCTAATGGTATTGTGGGAATGAGGGACCTAAGTACCCCCCATAGTTAATCATTTTAAAGACTGTCGACTGAATGCAGAGTAGCCACCTATTATTATTATTATTATTATTATTATTATTATTATTATTATTATTATGATTATCATGATTATAATTATAATTATTATTAAGATATTAACAGTCTCACCTCATACACGTTCTGCAATCCACACTCCGTGAGGGTGATGTTCACACAGAATGTCGACCACGACAGGTTCTGGTCAAACCCGGAGCTGGAGGTACCAGCAGACAGCTCAACAGCCCAGTGTCTGCAAGGACAAAGTACAGGAAATATTATTGGATTTTTAATATTATTAAAAAAATTATTACAATGCAGTCAACACAATTTTAATTAATGGTTATATTGGCATCAGATGTATTTTTTATCCGAAAAAACCTAATGGCTACTTGATAGGGATCAGTTTCAGATCAACTGCATGCTATGTCAACATGTTCACCACTAGACTACTGAGGCACCATTCACATTTTATATCTAAAATAATAATATATTTGTTTGATGTTTTCAACACATTTTTCTATTAATGGAAATATTGGTGATAAAACCAAATTTATGAGAGAAAAAATGCCATGTGACTCGCTTACAAGGATTAGTCTGAAATCAGTTAGATATCATCCACTTTATACTACAGTGCTAGGATTAGTCTAAAATCGATCACAACATCTTTATTATAACACTCAGTTCCTGTATACTCAGAAGTTAAACAACAAACCAATTTGACAATTTCATGCCACCAAACCCAACTGACCAATCTTATAAGACTCACAAACTCCAAAATGAACATTTTTTTTGGCAGAGCAACAAATAAATAATAAAAACAAAACTGTTTAAACTTTGACAACATTACCATTATATTACTAAACATTTGGTTATCAAGTCTTAACATTAAATTCCACAATATCATTATTACACTGTGGTACTCTAGAGACATGTCGTTTAAAGTCTACCTTTTCTTGAGATATGACAAGATGCTGCCCTTCCCCTCGTAGCCAATCAGAGCAGACAAGTAGTCGAGTGGCTTCTCCCGATAGCGACTTATCATTGGCGACAGAGCCCACGTGATTTCTAGCTTGTGGATATCTTCAGTGGGGATCACTGAAAAGTACATTCAATAATTGGGCTTTTGTAATTAAAACATTAAAAACACTAGTTGCACAGACACTGGTACAGTGAACAAGACAATATACTTAGTTTTAAAAATAATAATTTTAAAGATTTTGGTGACTGCACAGGAACATCAGCAAATGCAAATAAATTAAGTCAAGGATACATACTAATATAAAAGCAAAAACATATTTAGACAATTCAAGATGCTGCAGATAAAACAAGTAATTTTGTGTAAATGAAAAAGGAATTTTGCATCATTATTACAGACCTTGCAAAAAAAAAATTCTCTAGATTCTTTGGTTTCTAATGGATTCTAAAAGATAATAAAAAGGATGGCATTATCTTTCAACTTACCTCGGAAAAACTTTCTAAATTCTTTGGTGTCTAATGGATTCTAAAAAAGATAATAAAAGGCATGGTATCATCTTCTTTAACCAACTTACCAAACATGTAGAGATGAAACAAAAATGTTATTCTCAATATGTGACTTGCCAGACTGACTTACAGCATACAGTCATATCAAATAATGAGAATATTCAAACCATAACCATTTTAGTATATTAGTACAATTTTTAACACATGCTAGAAGTTGATGTGATATATTGCATATTAAAAATGCACAGTAACACATTTTAAAACCAATAATGAATTAACGACTGAATGAAAAGAATAAACATGATGTCACTGAAAAACAGAAAAACCTCAACAAATGCTGAAGACACAGTGTTGAAAAACAGAAAAACCTCAACAAATGCTGAAGACACAGTGTTTAGGGTTGTGTAAAATACAATTATCAGTTAAGTGAAAATTTAAATTTACTGTATAAAAATGTTATTTTGTTGTTGTTTTTGTTTTTTGTTTTAATCAAACTAAAAGATACAATTTATTATAAACTAACTATGTACTGTAACTAAAACATTATGTGTGGTAAAAAACACCTTAGACCTACCTTTAAACTTAGATAAGCTGGTTTTGGTTTTTCTTCACAAGAAGTGTATCTGTGGGAAAAATGTATCCAGAATACCAGGGTAACTCAATACTACTGGTTTGCATTTTAATATCTACTGAAGTAAAAAAGACCCACACCAATTACATGTATCAGATGATAGTTTGATCATCAACAGACAATTTTATTAGGAATGCACAGAAAAACTTAACAGGATAAGGGGTATTCTGCTCATAAAGTTATTAATAATTTGTGTTGCTTCTGATAAACTAAATTTGCTTAAGTAAAACAAATTTTTTTTTGGTACTCATTACAATATAAGTATTTCTTCTGTTACATAGATATGTAGATTGTATGAAAAAAACTATAAAATATCAACACAATTGCTTCCAAAAAAGCCAAGCAGATTTAGCAAACCTATTTAGAATAAAAGATTTGGTTCAACAGCTCTGTTTTGTTAAATCAAATATTTGTGTAAAGTAAAGCACTCACTTGCTGGGAACTGCAGAAAATGTATCCGTCACCAATTTTTGCAAATCATCCAGACTTTCTACAGATAAAATAAGTAAAAATAAAAATGAGGAACTGAACAAAGAAAATAATGTTTGTTAGAAATAAGATTTAATATAGTACATTAGATTAGGGGAAATCTGACATGCTTAAAACAGATTTTAGAAGATTTTCATAAAGTCTGAAACCTCTCATACATCCCAAAACTAAAAGCAATATTGCAATCTAGACTTTGTTATAACTATTACTGGTATATTAAGCCTGTAGCTGTAAGGATCAACCCTACACAAGTCAGCTTGCTAGATCAAACCCACATCAGCTAGAATGAATGAACAAATCTATAATGAAATCCCAGCACCGAAGTTACAACCATATTTATAAACAAGTGAATGAAATCGGTATTAATCATCAGATCAGATGAACACATTGTGAGGTTTTAGCCAAAGGATGAATTTCAAGGCACAACATGTCATGCAAACGATCATTTTGTTAACGTGTGGTTATGCGAAATTAAATGCAAACAAATGGTCTATTCGTTATCTAGTGAAATATAACTTTCAGAAGAAATGTAACCTTTCCCTCCATCATGATCACTATAAATGAGACAAATATTTTAACGAACTATACTTGAACCACAGTTTACAACTGTTGTAATTTGCTGGGTTTTTTTAATGAAGTCTAAAGGCAACATATTAGGTAATATGGGTTACACAAGAATAATTCACTTAACTAAACAATAGGTTACTTAGGTAAAAACCATGGAACACACATTTGGTTATATTGCATTTTGAAATACTGTGCCCTGTATTTGTTATAAGACTTGAATCATATGATCATAAACATACAAGAATATATCACCTTGTGACTGAACTGCCAGGGTCATGTAACAAGCACCATAATGCTCCTGAAAGAAACCTCGCAATCTGTCATATACATTGATTCCTTTCTTTTCTGGGTAAGTCTTCAGAGTTAGCAAATTTCCTGAAATAGATATTCATCTACAGGAACATCTTAATAAATAATAAAAAAAAGAAGAAAAAAATTAGCAATAACAGTAACAGGCAATATCTTGGGTGAGAGGTGGTTTCCAAAATAAGTTAATGTTGACTTCAATAATAATTTATAATGTATTATATGAAAAGGTGTTTATAAAATGTATACTTTTTTATTTTTAATCCAGCCTTTTCATTTTCCAGAGCCATATATTCCATACCTATATTAATATAGGTATATATAGCCATATATTCCATACCTGTATTAATAAAGATTAATCATTAATCTGTTGATTACATCATGAAATAAAATTTTAAAAAATGTTTTAAACAATATTATCTTTATGTTTGTGTACATCTGTTTTAGTGCATGTATAATGTGTGTGTGTGTGTGTGTGTGTGTGTGCGTGCGTGTGCGTGTGCGTGTGCGAATCAAAGTCTAATGTATCATACAGAACTATAATTCTGACAAAGGTTAAAAATATTTGAATTTTGTTTACCACACATTAAGTTCTTTGCAGGGTGAGACTCAACTGCTGTTGAACCGATCAGTTGATTGACTCGCTCACGGTCATTAGTCTTTGACATCTGGAACTCTGTTGAAAGAGTTTCAAAATATACAAAATATATACGAAGAATTAATGTTTCTAAGTCACATGTTGCAAACCAAAAACTACCATAACTTTTTCAAGCTGTATTACTAAATGCACATTTATCACATTTTAAAATGACTAATTTTTCTTCGACCAAATACCAACCACAATAGTAATTTCTTATCTGTTTTAGATCCTTTGGGTAAATAATTTGTGCACTGACTCATCTTTTATTAACTGGATTTTGCAAGATAATGTCATGTACTTTCTTAAATACAGAACTAGCATGGCCACCAAGTAAAAAATGCTAATCTGTGAGGAATGAAGTCACACATTCTTACCACTGTCCACAGCTTGCATTTCTCGATCCACACTATCCTTCAACATCAGTGGGGAAATGAAGAAGTTGGCAAACATATCGAGAGCTTTGTGGAAATATTTCTTGTGAATGTCAAAGTAAAAGGTGGTCTGAAAATTATTTAAAATTTAAAAAATCTGTTAGAATAGTCAAAAATTAAAGGTGTTAAAAAAAGAATGAATAAATAGAAAATCAGTAAAAGAAGTAATTTGTTTTAATCTACACAAGATTATACATTCAAATGTTTTTATAATTAATTTAAGACAACTTCAAAATTAAGTTAGAAACAACAACACACACTCTTAGCCCCATCTAATACAATTTATTACCTCTATATTAATAACCGAACTGAAAACATTCAATGCAAAATGCAAATTATAACATTATAATTGTTTTGCTATGTAATTCCAAAATCAATGTTTAATAATGTATTTATACAAAGATGAAAGGGTTTTTTAATGACACATTCAACACATTAGTGGCTACATGACAGGGATCTCAGATCGACCATGTGACAAGCAGGTGTAGACACCACTAAGCTATCGAGGCATCCAGGTTAAAGATTGTAATATGTATAATAATGGTGAACTTACTCTCTCTGTGTCTGTCCAAGCATTTGATTCACCTCCATGTCTTGAAAGAAAATCATCTAGATCATTTTCCTCAGGGTATTTTTCACTTCCCATAAAAACCACTGCAAACAATACAGCAGTTGATATTTTAAAATATTTTTTTCAAGATTATTTCGTGTTTATTGCCCTGAAAGATTTACTGGCAACACTTTTGGAAATCAAACATCCTATGCATTAGAGTGAAAACTTTATCTACAGATATGCTACACAATTTCTGTTTGATGTTTTGGGGAAGGAAAAACATCATACCCAACCTTAATTCTTATATTAATAGAATTAGCAGCAGTAGTAGTAGTTACAACAGAAGCAGCAACAGCAGTAGTTGTAGTATTTGTTTATTTCTTTTTAAATATTTTAATATTTAAGTAATTTTAAAAGGCATCAATAGGTGACAAAAATTCCTCAATAAAAAGACACCACTGGAATACAACAAACATCTAAACTTTTTGGATTTTCCTCATTCTTACCATCACAAGATAAAACTGTTATCCTATGCCATTAACTGCTGGTATTTTATATACATACTATGTTCCAAGAAATGAGCAAAGCCAGGAATTTCTGGTGGATCTGCAAAGCTGCCAATACCAATACACAGAGAAGCTGCAGACTGAAAATAAAAATTAAAACATAAAAATTAATGTACTAAATATATAATACATGTAGAGCAATTGGATTAATCTTGGAACAGCATCATTATATCCATTACCATTTTCTCTCATACAATGTTTCATTTTACTGGCTGCAAATTATTATTCTTTATAAGCCTAGGAAATTCCAACGACATGACATCATTCAGATTATGTGCATATATTTGTAAACTTCGTAAGTGAAAACATTTAACCATATGAAGAAATTACGTACATTATTATGTGTTTGACATAGATTTTATTTATGAAAAGATCAAAACCAGCAGATTAAGTATAATAAGACTGCTTAACCATCACCCACCCCAAGTTAAAGTTTCAGCTTCTCACCTTTTTCTCTGGACATAATTTAGCTTTTGGCTTCAGTTCTATTTTTGGCATTTTCTCTGGATCTGCATCGGCATCATCCACTGCAGTCACCACCTCATTTTCCTCCAATTCAAAATCATCATCATCGTCCTTCTTAATGGGATCCGATATCAGCAGGGCAGTCAGATCATTACAAAGTTTTATCACTCTGCAGAGGCAAACATGTTTTACAAACAAACAAATAATAATAATAATAATAATAATAATAATAATAATAATAATAATAATAATAATTTTTAATTATTACTGGGAACAGAAAACATTAAATCTGAAAAAATGCTTAATGACAGAGATCAATCTCATATCAACTGCATGCTAGGCAGGTTCTTTTACCATTAGACTATTGGTTTGCCCTTCATAAACGAAATGTAGGGATACTGTACAATGGCACATTCAGTGTTATTTTACAAAACAAAGGAATATCCCAGCACAAAATAAAAAAAGACTGGCTATTGGGTGTCAGAAAAAGGTGTATATTTAATAAGTGAGTCATAATATTTTTAATATTCAAATGGTAGTGCATATATGGTTAAGAAATGGAAAAACAAAAGAATCCTTTGGAAGGAAAGAAGGAAATGCTTATTTAATGACGCACTCAACACATTGGTCTACGGTTATATAGTGTTGGACATATGGTAAAGGACAATTTTTATAGTAAGGTAGGAAGCCTGCTGCTGCAAGGGGTCTTTTATATTCACCATCTCATAGACAGGACAGAACATACCAAGGTCTTTAATACACCAGTCGTGGAGCACTGGCTGGAGTGAGAAATAGCCCAATGGGTCCACCATGTGGGATCAATCTGATGACCCATAAGTGAACGCACTTACCACTGAGCTATGTCCCGCTCCCCCAAGAATCCTTTGGCTATATGGAGTATGTTGCAGTTCAATGGTAATGTTTCTGTTTATAGTGCAGTGGGTTGCTAGATCAAGACCTTCTAGAGGACCCATTAAGGCCAGGGTATATTAAATTGTATCTGTAGGTTGATGCATGTAAAACATATTTCACTGACAGTCAAAAGAAAAAATAACAGTAGAGGGTTTGTTCTTTGGTTACATGAATGGTCTTTAACCTTATGTCTGATGACATACAAGTGTAATTTAAAAGCCAAAAGCATGTACATAAATTTACCTGTACTCTTTCTTATCGTTGATTGATTTCAACACCTCCATCTTATTTGAGCCTTTCTGATCTGATGAATCTGAAACACACACAACAAAACCCTGATGATCTGATTATCCTGTAACTGTCATGAGATCATCCAACACACATAGCACAAGCACATCCATGGCTATACACAACAGAAACTGGACATCATGCATTAGTAAACTGAGCAGGAAGAAGGTTAATATAACTAGGTTACAAGCATGACAAAATGAAAATGTTAGTATAAAAATACAGTATTTCCTCATTAAGACATCCTTTAAAAATATTATGCTAATTCATCATGTGCAGTGCAATAAAACAGTAATAATTTTAGTATTTTTAGTTTTAGTCTCATACATCCTTCAAAATACAGAAAGTAAATATTGAAACATTGGATTCCTGATGCATAATTATTAAGAGTTAAGGATATTAAAATGTTAATACTCATCAAAGGGAATGGCTTTTAAAATAAAACATGCTATTGAACATCAATATATCAAAACTGGTCTTGGCAATTTTCTGTAAGTAATAAACAATACATAAGTAAAAATTAAACAAATTAAATTGATTAATGTTAATCTGGAAAGAATGAAAACAAAGAAAGATAAAGCATTTAGTTTGTGATTTCTTACTGAAGCATTTTCTAGAACTGAGGTAAAAAAAAATTGACATGTATAATCCTCTTAGTGACAAAGTTGACTCTCATATAAGTGGTTGTTTTCTATTATATATCAACAGTTATATGACAATTAATTACAAATATGCTGAGTGCATCATACATTATTTTTTCATTTCATTTCCAATTAAGGCATGGTTATGTAATACATACGTGTACAGGATTATCACTGGACTTTCTGTTAGGGGTCAAATTGGGGTTTTATGAAATGTGGGGAGTCTCATAATAGGATTTAAAAAAAAAAAAGAGTTCTGTCAAAAGTTCCATGCTCCAAAAAACACTTTTTGAGGTCAGTGAGATCCCTGCATGTATATGATTTCAAACAGTGCAAAGACCCACTGTGGTTTTGATTTTCTAAAATACTGCGCACTGGCTGGCAAATCACAGCTGGGATATCCTCAGTTCTAACTATATATAACTTAACATTAACACAAACATGGAACATGAAATTTAACAACATGACAAATAAAATGGCACTTTTAATAATAGTTTGCCTTCTGGGTAATCATATAACTGTATTTTTCATCATTTTTTGTGGGGATTTTGGTTTTTTGTTTGTTTCTTAAGATAACCCAATTAAAGGAAGAAATTAAACAAATTTCATTGCACTTTTCTTTTTTTTCTCTCTCTCTCCTTTAAATATGCTTAATTTTATAAGCTTATCCCTATTTTTAACATACATCTACAATTCCTCTGAAAGACATCACATATTAGTGTGCCACTGTTTGTCATGTGTATGCAACAAGATACCTAAAAGCAACATTATTTCCTCTGGTGTGAGTTTCAGCCAAGATGTCGAGATAGTTGGCTCTGCTACTTTATCTTCTGTTTGCTGCATTTCTTGCTCTGCTGTTACCTCTTTAAACTCTACCTTTGGCTTTGGAGGGGGTTTAGGTTTAGGTAAACCTTCAGAACATATTTCAGGTGTATACAGTTTCCCCTCATACTTGTTTTTCTTTTTGTTTCCACAACACCCACAGCAATTCTTCGACATTGTTAGTGTTTAGCTGATGACAAAATAATGTAGACAATTTCTAAAATTAACTTTAATAAGCTAAGATATATAATCTTGTGAACTAGTTAGAAAGAAATTGTAAATACATTGTAATCAGATGTTAAAAATATTTTATATATCTAAACACTACTTAACCCAAAGGTCTGCTTAAAGGTTTATACAGGCCTCAGTGGCGTAGTGGTCTAAGCCATTGGTCTGAAAAAGAAGGCTGGTAGGTGCTGGGATCATATCCCGGTACCGGCGCCCACCCAGAGTGAGTAGGTGTAAGACCACTACACCCTCCTCCTCCTCACTAACCCGTAACACGGTTACTACTACCTATTAACCTCCTGTCCTGGACAGACAGCTCAGGCTTCTGAGGTGTGTGGCCAGGATAGACGTGTGATATAACAGCTTGTGCACATAAAACAAGTTTAATTTTATTTATTTTACTTTTAAAGGTTTATATTGATAAATGTGTATGTTCACTAATGTGATATATTATCTAGAGAAATGGCTGGGGTATTTAATTGCTGTGTATTATTTGAATGCTGTACTGTTTCTATTGTCAGAATATATTATTTTAAAGTTTTTATAAGCAAAAGTTAAAATTTAATAGAACACTGATTAGCAAGTAGTATTAAATGATTCAGAATTGGGTAGCAATTTATGAAATTTATGTGGCAAAATGTGATGAGACAGTAAACAAATTGGACCCTAACTTGATAAACAGAAATTGGAGCTAATCATCCCAACACATTTATATATTTGGTAATAAAATAAGAAGATACTAATATTTCATGATAGATATAGGAGGCACATATCAACAGAGTATGCCTGATTTTAGCAATCACCAATGTGTTAGCTATAAAATTATGGGTCAGGATACTAGACTTCCAAAACCTATAACCCAGCAAGCCATAGGCTATATATGTGGTTTTATCTCAATGGATAATTTAGTTTTCAAACAATGGATACCAAACTTGGGGCCTTATTCACAAAAGTGTATAAGTTTATGTTGTAACATAAATGTAACTTTATGTTTGATCTCTGGCTGAAAGTAGGATCTCTGATGCCATGGACCAATGTTAAGCTATGAATTTAAAAAAAAAAAAAAAATGGATTTAGGATTCAGTTACAAGCATAAATTTACAATCTTGAGAATAAGACCAAAGGTTACTAGTTTAGAGGTAGTCAAATGGTCTTCAAGTTAATGTTCATGTAGTGGTCTGTAGTGCTTCTTCACACTGAACATGAACAACAACAAATACATTTCAGTTTTGGGTGTTATATTTTTAACTACTAAGTAGCACTTACATGAAGCCAAAGGAAGTGGAATGTGTTGGATAGGCTGGTACCTATTCACTGGCTGGGATCTCTTCAAGACCACAGAAAATACATTGAGTACTGTTGATGGCTTCAGTCTCAACATACGCAATCTTTTAGTGGTGCTCTGTAATCTGAAAAGGATTATGAAAACCATTCGCATTACAAATCAACATCCTATCAATAATTTAACAAAAATATGCTACTACTTGGCATTGTTTACCACTTCTAAAGTGATAGTAGTTAAAATTACATTGTCGATTTTACAATATTTTAACACTGGTCACTAATAGTAATACAACAAACAAACACTACAGTATCCAAATTACACTTGTTAGCCTTCGCTATCAATGGATATCGCCTAATGCTAAATTAACATTTTGCCATTTTGTTTAAAAGTGAGGCAGGTCTCCTTATGAAAGAACATGTATTAACATACACTATTTGTATGTAACCTAGATAGTGATAGTAGCATAATGACTTTGGTGTGGAGCATGCCAGTTAGACACACCATGTTTAAATGTCTAAATGTTTAAATGATAAAAATATTCTAGACATAGCAGCTTTAAAGCATCCCTGTTTATTACCTGGTAGAGGTGTTTTAGTTCAGGACCTATTCCCATATAAACATTAATGATGTACACCAATACATCTTGATGAAAATGTGTGCATTATGAAATAAAATAAAATAACACTTGATGTTGTGCACTACACTTAAGATTTGGCATCTAAAATTCACTTATTTTTTAAAGTCAAGACATGAGATTTGTGGGATATTCCTCTTCTAAACACACATATAAATATGATGCTAGAATACCAGTACTCAGGTAATCATTTAGTTTTAGTCACATTTTATGACATTTCCATTAAAACTATTAATAGGTGGCTAACTAGTTATTTTAATCACTTTGTTTATGAATTAGCAAACAGCTAATTTTGCAATGAATACAGCCGTGCCTAAATGTAATTCATTATCTACAACTGGTTTAAAATAACGATCTTCCACATTAAACACAATCTTGATAGAGGCATATTATTTTGTCCACACATTAGATATTTGCATTAAACCTGATAGGTGAGTTTTTATCAAACTTAGACGCCATCTTAGATCCCATCCTATCTCATTGATTAATTAGTTGTATGTATGTATGTTTTCCTTTTTTAATATCATTATGAAAATTAGGTTGATTTTTGTTTTGAGATAGTTAGGGCAAGGCTTGAACATTCCAGTCATCAGGATGCCAAATGCAAATGAATTCTGGCCTGGATGACTTTAATATTGATAAAGAATGAGGTTAGTTTCCCAAAACATTTTGATTTGGTTTTTGTGTGTGTTTTTTTTAAAGCCACAAACCATACTTTTATT